>JAYJLU010696585.1:0-11781 GCA_036873645.1 Minona dolichovesicula | reverse complement strand
AACTCGTGTAATGTTTTTAATTAACTATGTATATTCATTTCTGATTCCCATTGTCTCAAATAAACACATATTATTATATTTGATTTACGGTTAACTTTTATTCAAAGTAGTACCAGACGTTTTAACCATAGAGTTATAATCAAAGATCATACTTTTTCCATTGTATTTCAACAATCATCTTTGGTAATAATCCTGAAACTACAACACTGCAAGAAATTAACCGATACACCTATTTTTTACCCATAATCTCTACCTCACTCCATCGATTTTGAATCACAAGAAATGGCTAATTAAAGTTTCTAAGTTCAGTTGCGTATTCCATCGATTCTCTGTATCTTAAAACAAACAACAGTATGCTTTAGAGTTACACTATGGTTTTAACACTGTTATTCTATTTCATAAAATTTTTATAAATTGCACTCCACCGTTTTAGTAATACTTTTCGATAGTTGGTATAGGGACACTCCCTCAGAACTGTTGTTACTGCTTTGGCGTACACAGCAACTTATTCTATTTACTCGCGAATATATTTTTCAACAAACTTAGCAAGGACGTTTTGAACAAAGGAATAGTCAGACGTATTGAAAATAACAAATTGAGAAAAGCTCTTCAAAAATCTAAGAATATTACAAATTAACATTTTTCAGACTGGTTATTACAACAGAATATATAATCACAATTCTATATACTACTAAAAATCTCCCTAAACATGAAATACTGTTTACTCATGTATAGTAAACCGGTGAAAGCATTGCATTGTAGAAATCTATATTTGTGGCTAGAACAAAATATGTAATATTTTCAAATCCAATGATTTTTTATTAGTAAAACATACGGAGATATGGGACAATTATTCAGTTAACAGCTTCAATCTGATTTAAATGCAAAAATGCTAATTATAAAATACACAATGTTAAATATTAAAAAGTAAAAACAAAACCAATGGATATAATTGATTTACAGCCAAAAGTTAGGTTATATGTCTAATAGGGTGATGGGCGAGCCCTATTAGGACCACTGCTACCCCCACGCATGGGACCACCTCCACCTCCCCCTCGTCCAGGACCTCCACGACCACCTCTTGATCCACCTGCACCTCTCTGACTACCAGAACCACCTCGACTCATTCCTCTGTGTCCACCATTGTCCCCACGACCACCCATACTATCACCACCACCACCACCATCAGGACGAGGATTCTAGGATAAAATAGAAGATAGATAACAAATCAGAGTGCATTAGTCACATGCATTAGTCCCAAATCGAGGACGAATTCCCTTTATTGATGCAAAATTGCTAGATGAGAAAATGATAAATATTTTTAAACATAAAATTTCCAGATTTTAGAGTAAAAATCTTATGACTTCCAGTACCAGTCTACTTGTAAAATATGACTAATGCGGATGTAATGTTTTACTAAGAAAACCTACACATTAAATTAAAATTATCAGAAAAGTTAGTAACATAGATCTGATAAATCGGGAAAAATATTATTTAAAATACTTCCTCATACCGTACGAAACATGCCTTAAGTACTACTCACCTGACAACGATTGCAAGTTTCTCTCCAGGAAAAGTTCTTGTTAGAACAACCCGAACAAATCCAATCACCATCTCTACCACCGTTACCCTGGTAACTACCTCTACTTCCTCCATTTCCACGTGCACTCATACCACGGTTACCGAAAGAACCGCCTTGCATCATTCCTCCACCGTGCATGTTATCACCTCCAATAGAACCACCGGGAGGACGAATTTCGGGCCTCTGGCTATTTGTAGCTAATTTAACTTCTATTTTTTGGCCATTGAATGGGCGCACTAAAATGTAGAAAACAGCACCTCAGAACATCAGTAAGCTAATTAAAAAAGAAACACTGTTCATTCAGTATGTATCTATCAGAAATATGTTAGAAGAAAATAATAATCTTGACAGTTGATTTTTTTGGTTTGTAAAAATGTGCTTAAACGCGAATTATCAGGAAAACTGTTGGCAAGTTTCATAAAATATCAGTTACCTTGAAAATATTGAACAGCAGCTTGAGCAGATTGAGGCGTTTCATATGTCACCAGAGCTTCACCTTTGGGCACACCACGCTCTTTGAAAATCCATATCATCGGCATTCCACTTTTAGCATTATCCTAAACAAAATAATTAAAGAAATTTTCATTTCTCATTTTAATGGCTGTCACTGATATTGTTATTGGAATTTTCGTCAACTGTCTTGATATGCTAATTTTATGAAGTAGTCACATTAAACTTACTTTAATCTTACCAACAGAACCAAATTGATTTTTCAAAGCCTCGTGAGTGACATCGGCAGGTAAACAACTAATGAACACAGTATCTTCTCTTATACCATCGGCTAGGAAACAAAAATACACACAAAATGAATTGCTGAGAAAGAAACTTATACAATTTATTAAAATACGGATACTACAGGATTTTGAAGTATATAAATATCTTCGATGTTTTAAAATAATGATATGCTGCACTCCGGGAACATAAGTTGGGTCAAACAGTAATAAATATTTTTTATGCAATATGAAGTTACACTTGAAGGTGTTAATTCCTCAGTAGACGCAATTAGTTCCTTATTTTAGTGATTATTTTATAAGATCCTATTCAAATTGGCAACACTACTGCATAAATAAAACCATTCACGAAGATATAATGCTTTGTCTGATTACTTTTTTCACACCAACAATGTATGTAGTTTACAAATACTAAATTTATTTCTTTATTGGCTCAAATAACTACACTACCGAAAAATCAGACCTTTTAAAAACCTGATGCATGGCATTTCGGGAAGATGAATTTAATTTCGTGACTTATCATTCGCATCTCAAGAATGATACGAACCGAAAAATTCCTTACCGATTTAATTTAATTGACACAAACTGACCTTAAAAGTTAATTAAGACAAAAGAATAAACTGTGCAAAAATCTGTAATAATAACTTACGATCATGATGCTGAAATTGCTGGTTCTGATAACCCTCTTGTCTTCCTAAAATTCAACCAACCACAATTCAATTAGATCCAAGTAAAATTCACATACACAAACTTAAATTTCACTATAATTAAGCTTTAAATACAGCCGAGCAGTTATATTGATTAAATTAACGTTTATTAAATTTTTATGTCTTTTTAAAAATCAATATCGACAAAAATGCCCACAAAAATGAAACCATTTGTTCGTCTGTTATTACCAGTGTGTCCCCAAAAATTACACAACTCAAAAACTTTTAAAAAGAGTAAAAAAATCATATTTAAAAACACATGACAAAATTTATAAAAAAAAACTGACAAAAATGCTCGTCGTATATAAAACATGTTAGCTTATTAAAAATTGAACCATTTAAAAAAATTAATTTTGTTGCATATTTTGTAAAAATTGAGCGACTGTCAAAGAAAATCAATGTGATTAAATCATACTCACCACCACCGAACTTGTTGGGACCACCTCTTTGACTGAAATCCAATAGATAAAGCAAATATGGTAAACAATGTGTTCGTAATTGCTATCTTAAAAAAAGCAAAAGATTAAAACACATATTTAACATTAAAATAAAAACAAAATGAATAACCCCCTTGATATGAATTTTTGATCTTTAAATATCCCAATATCATATTATAAACTTGTGAAACTGCCCCAATGTCCAAAAACAGAATGATAAATATCTTAATTGCTTACTTTTAACTAATATTTCTTAATGGTAAAATGTTATTATTCATCATTCTCCGCAAAAATGCAACTAGATCGTAGCAAAATAAAGGTGTTACGTTTTAATACTTTTAATACTAAATTAAATCTACACCCAAAATACATGACATGTTTGATGAAAGAAACAACTCTCTTTTAAAAGAATATTAAAAAGAATATGGACCAATAAATTGTTAAACCCCAATTAATTAATTTTTTAAATCATCGATCTAGTGAGATCTCCATTCAGTTGAAATCTTCAAAATAACACCTTATAATTAGAGGATTATCACGATATTTTTCTGAAAAAGATCAAAACAGGTAAGCATGATTATTTAGTAAAATATATAAGAGTAACATACTATGTACCGTATATCAACTGTACTCATAGCTACATACTGTTTCATAATTAGATAAAACTAATGACAATTAACGTCAAAACTCAAAATAGTGTTCTGTTAAAGATTCAAGAAAAATATTTGACGTTTAAAAAAGTGGAAATTAGTATTAATTTCACATTTGAAAGTGGTTAAATATCTCCATTGACATGTATCCTGAATGTGGCCCATTTATCAGAATCAATATCCATGATTAAGTCACAATTTTCAATTTTGCAAATAAGATTTAATTGGAATCCAAATACACCGATTATCAGTAAAATGAATAGACCACCCAGACAAAACATGAACACAAGAAGACCAGCAAAAGAAAAAAGAAGTCATGTGCACAGCATTCTATTGGGGCTAATATAAAACTAAACCGGAGATATCATATGAAATAACGTTTTCAAATTATGCATATTTTGTGATTCTATCTATATCAATATAATTTGTAGTATACTTAGACTAAATAATATTATGTAGGTAAGTAATTAAATAACTTGGACAGTCAACGAGCTAAACAGTTAACGACAAACGAGAAAACGTTTTGATGAGAAGCGCTTTCTCCTGCAAGGTATGTATTGAATTATCATGATATGACGCTTCTAACTAAGCGTTCATAGAAAACTGAAGTCCATTTAAAGCCAAATGTACATCACATACACAAGCATACATAATTATATCATTTGCATTCGTGATAGTTTTGTCATATATAAGCAACTTATTTATTATCCAAATCATTCAAACGTAACCTCGAAAGTAAACTCGATTAGCAATGTAATGTTTTGCAAGTGAGAATATAATGTAATGTTCAGTGATACCATTGCCACATTTGACAAAATTAATTTTGCGTTAGTACTGGTTTGTGACTCTTAGTGGACCGTAAAAATGGTCACCCTTTTTTATAACAGCTGTGGTATACATCTATTGAGTAGTTTGAAATCATAATAAGATCATTTTGGTGCGATTTTGGTCTGCTATAAAGAAAACATAGACATACTCCAATTTCTTAACGACGACTACTTTGATGTAACTACTTACATATTGAAGGAACCATACTTCAAATAATATAATTCAATTGCCCAATGAGAATACTATGGCATTTCACTTATGTAGCTGAAGTTACAAAATCCTCAACAATTACGCCATTAAATCACTTATATGAAGTGACCTTTGTTATACTGACAGACTTGTAGAATAAAAGTTTCTTACTAAATCCAAACACATTAATAAATATTTTTTATTTTTAACGACATTTAAACCGTTTAGGTAACCAAACAGCATATTATTATTTCTGTTTCGTAAAAACGGTTTATGTCGCTTACGACACATGTCCAGCGTTGGTCTGACAAGCCTATGACTAAGGTTACTCCCAAATTAAAAACTTTACAAACAAAGAGCGGTCACTAATCAAACAGGTGCCATCAAAATATACAGCAGTGATTTAACTCAATTGCAAATGGAAAGTTGATTAATCCATTTCTCAAAGGATGAACGATTATAAAATGAAACTCCCCACAATATACTGAAAAAACACATTGAAAAAGATACAGGGACCACTGGTTACACATAAAAAAGATTATATCCAATCAAAATCTGACATCAAATTCAAAACTGTTACGCAAAAAATAAAAATAAATTGCCATTCAATACTAAAAAGATTAGACCAAATGAACATTTTTTTTGAAAAGAACTCCTATTAAATCAAAAGCCCATTTGTCCGGGAAATATTACTTTCGTAAGAAGTATTAAATACTAACACTCAAATTATGACAAAATAGGCGAAGAATGAATGTTTACATTTATTTTCAAAAAGTATGTTGCGACTAAACTTAGCAATAATGGAAATCAACTAAAACTTCTGATCATAAATGGGCCTGCCTTCAGACGGTAATAAACATTTTCTATTGTACTTGTAATGGACGAAATAAAGAAATACAATTGAATCATCAAGAGTATAAAAGTAGTCTTAAGAAATTTTCCTATGCAAATGAATAGTAATAGCTAACTTAATTCAAAATGACCTGAAACACAACCATGGCTAATTTTTACACAACTGTTTTAACCATGTTCATACCTAATACCTAAATGCACTTGCATTTAACTTAAAATTCTTTTCTATTCGGAATAGTCCTTTCTCTTGAATTTTCACAAGTTGAAGCATAACGAAATAAAAACTGGTGATCTAAAAAACGCTTAAAGACTGGTGCTTAAGACTTTTACAATAATATGTAAAAATTAGACAAAATCAACATTTTTGAAAAGAATCCAGGCCTGTGATTGCCTTGTATATTTTCTAGGACTGATATGATGAAATTTTAGGAATATTTTTAGGACTAAAACATAAAATTGGCTATATTGGTGTAGAATGTGATATTAAATAAAAGAGACTTGCACCAACGGAACGCCAACATATGTACATCAGACTTAAAAGAAACACTAAATTAGAGAAAAAATAACCTTATAGTTAAGGTTATAAAAATGAAATATCCAGGGCTCGAAATTGTGATCCGAAAAAAATATAATTACATAATTTATTTTGTAATTGTGATCTTCAATGGGTCGCTTACCAGCAGCATTTATAGCATCTTCCATTGCGAACACCAATAATTGTTGGCTTGAGATAACAACGGCCATCTGTTAAAAGTTGCTCGTTAAAATTAAATCCTCTCTCTCTGGGTCAGCATTTCCATACAATGAGGCACTTGGCAAACTTAGTCAGCATTGGAAAACGAACGAAACCAGCAAAAGGTTTCAGGTTGGAATTTTTTCCAAATCAAGGCAACTGATCAGAAAGGTTCTGGTGAAAATATTTCCCATTTATCCAATAATACTTGAACAGATGTTTCATTCTGGTATAACACGGGTGACTTTTTCTGCCAACCCCTTTAGCGAGAACTGAATTTTCTGGAACAACCTGGACATCAGGATGAATCACTGGAACATCATAGACAATTATATTGCTAAGTGGTAGTTTTTTTGATGAGATAGGCTGTTAGAGGGGAGATCGTTGTAAACCTTTTTGTTTACCTAACATGCAAATAAGTAAAAAATTTAGGAATATTTCATTTTTTGTCTAATCTTAGGAATTTTAAAGAACAATCACAGGCCTGAGAATCCGTAAATTTCCTTACTATATCAATACGCTAGCGTAAAATGCTTAAAATTAGGAACTTTTTACGATGTTACCATGAGCGCGTCACTCCCTGGAGTATAACATATGAGAAACTTGTGGAAAAAATTAATACAAACATACTTAATTTATATTATTATATTCGCACTCAACAATATAAGGGAGGAATGTTTGAGGTATTCAGGTTCAAGTTTTTGACTTTAAACCATAGAGATGTAATACTGTTATATGCATATAGAGTGCCAGTCTGATTTCATTTAAGGAAACATTTCAAGCTCTAAATCTGCAGGCAAATCGTCCAATACTGAACTGTGATTCGCTGACTTCTAATCACTAATGAACTGCTCGACTGGGTTCGTTCACTTGCCTGCAGACGCCATGTTTCTGATTGTCCCCTCAATATGAATTAGATCACCACTGTAGCTATCTATTATATCTCTATGCTTTAAACTGAAGAATCTTTCCAATAATAATAATCGATTAATCGACCAATTAAGAGGCTGCATAAATTTAGGAAAATTAAATCACGATGTCTTGAGCTTCGATAAGATTAATCACCATTGCATTAATAACACTGTGTTGTAATATAAAATCAATTACATCAAAATGACGCTCGCTGTGCAGTCACCTGACTTTCAATCTTAAGGCTCGACTTAGTTATCGGGTTTCCTTAAAGTAAGTTTGTAATACATCTTTTACAAATACGTTTAGCAGCTCAATGCAACTTCTTAATTGACTTTATTTAGAATAAATATTTGATAGAAAGAAGATAATATAATCTCTATACTTACAGCACTATGCCACATTTCATTCAAGAGAGTATTTAGCCTGGATCCGATCTCTCGATCCCAGGATTGGTGGCCAAGCGCTCTAACCATTTGGCCAGCGCTTTCCCGGCTAAGTACTTTCGGGAATGAAATGTTGAATAGAGGTGTAATAGAGCAGCTTATTTTTATCAAAAAACTTCTTTCTAACAGCAGTGGCACATTTCAAATTTAAATATTTGATACTTACAAAGATCCTCTATTTCCACTTGAACCACCACGACCATTCATGTATCCAGGTTGTTGCCCAAGTGGATTTGGGTTTTCAGGATTGGCATAACCTTAAGGGAATAAATATATACATAATACAGCCAAATTAAAATAAACATACAACCGAAATATAGTACGAACTGGTTATAGACTAGCTTCTACCCGAAAATGTCGAAATATACATAGATGGTTTTGGTGTACCGCAGCTGGCAAGCTCCACTTTCCAACAAAAATACTGTAAAAATTCAAATTTAATTCGAAATATGAGATGTTTTCGTGAATCTAGAGGCACTAACCTTCAACAAACCATCATTTTTATAAATCCTGACACACCGTTCCAGCAAGGAACTACCTATTTGAAATGATCGCCTCCTTTTATTTAAGATTGCATTATTTTAACAATAAAAGATAAAAAAAAGAGTTTTTAAACATATTATTAAAATCACCTCGGGGCATTCAGTAAATACTTATAATTAGAAATTGGAAGTTCTATAATGGCTGAGGAATTTATCAGCAGTAGTATAACAAAACAATCAATATACAGTCAAATCTGTTGAACCTCGTCGGGAAAGTAATTTTCCGTCCAATTAACAGGATGCCACAATAAGAGAAATTGGAAAATATCGCCGGAAAATTAAACGCAAAAAGAAAGTATGTGTATATACATGCGTATTAACATGAATTTTAGGCATTATTACATTTTATCCCAATCATCGTTTGGATAAATTCATCGCAATGAACAAATTTAAAAAGTTGATTTAACATTGTGAAGGAGATTACACAACCATCGAACTGGATAGACAGACACTTACAATGCTGTAGTCGAACTTACTAAATAGTTGTGTAAATAGTTAAAATATCAAAACGTGAAAATTTTCAAGGCAAATTGGACATATTAAGCCGAATGTTGCCCCACAAATTCACACATTGTTAGATTCTACCGTATGTAATCATTCATATAAATAATGGAGGGCACCCAAGCAATACTTAACAACTAGAGGAGGTTATCACAAATTAATTGACATTCTGTCAACTAAGTTTATAATTTACTTCCTTTCACAGACGAATGTAGCCCATTTTACATATGTTCCTAATTTATTTTCAACCATAAGTATATTGAACAAATTCGAAGGTGATTAGTGGATCATATATCGATTCACACAACATTTAAATCAACTGTTGCTGACATTGCGATACAGTCATTAGGTTGCCACAGCCATGGAATGAATACAATTGTGCATAGCTTCAGGAATGTTGAATTGATTTTATCGTCACAACGAAAAGAAGTGTTTGAAGACATTCCACAAACTTTAGATGACTTAAAAGCTATGATTTGACCCGTCATGGAAAAAGCAAGGGTAAGGGTAACGAGAATGACGAATCCACTTTATAGTCCACAATAAAAAACATAGTATATCATAATCCCTCAATGAGCAGTGTACTGAACCATTGAAAATGATACATCTAATATATGACCCATCTGGGAATAATGATACTTTTATGTTAATCATTCATTTTAGATGTATAATAAGAATGAACATAGGGAATTGTATTGATGATAAAAAGGATCTTATTCAGTATTACCATAATTAGGTTGAACAGGAACAGGTCCACTGGGTGGTGCTATTTGGGTTTGATTGTACATGACTGGCTGAGGAAATTGTGCTGCAATATCATAAAATATAATAACATGAAAATATATTATGAATCATATTTATTTATCTTATACAAACAATGTATACTATTTACACTGCTGAGTTGGTGCAGCAGGAGGGACTCCTGCAATTTGTCCATACTGATTGGGAAATTGAGCTGGATATGCTTGATAAGCCTGAGGTGCAGGTTGTGCATAGACTGATGCAGGTAGTTGTGCTTGAGGAGCAGACTGCATATAAGTTCCAGTAGCTTGATCATAAGTATAACCAGGAACCTGTGCAGCTTGAGGCTGAGGCTGAGCATAAACACTATGTTGTTGAACAGGATAAGCATATTGTGCATTTTGATCACCACTAGCTACAGGATATTGGTATTGGGCAGGGAATGCTTGAGCTGCTTGGGGCATAGCAGCTGCTGCGGCAGCCGCTGCAAAATTAAACTCTGAAAAAGATTGGGAAAAAATTGAATAAGACAAAACTTATAGCATCTTAAAATTATTATGAATCCCAAATATATTACAGTATTGTATCAACATTTTAAAATAGCCCCTAATACACTATATAAACATTATATTATCTTATTCTACTACAGAACAGCATTGAATATTTGAGAAATATCATATTTATAACCATTCAGTTTGGCCATAATTGTGGAAAATTACTAAAAAACAATATTGTTTTGAGGGTGTATTTGCAGTGTAGTCATATACATGTATTTTAACCCTTTGCTTATGGTCATACACAATTTTGAATTCCCTCGAGCAGTGGGGTATACCAAATGTCATATGCAGTTATTTGCATTCAGCAGCGGCTAGTATAACACTGAATGTGTTACCAGCTGGTCAACATTCAGTATCACCCCTCTGCTGAATTCAAATATACTGTGTATCATATTCGGTATCACCCTACTGCTCAAGGCAATAAACCTGTAATAGCACAGATACTACAGCTGCTGCTGAATGCAAATACAGTAAAATCTCTATAACATACCTACGCTATAACAGACTATTTTACTGGAACCAGTAAAAAATCCCTATTCTCTCCATGTTAACATATTAGTTTATAACAGACTCCTTCTATAAAGGACTTTGCGCTATAACAGACCTATTCATTGGTCCATATTGTCAGTATAACAGTATAACTACCCTCTCTATAACAGACTGCAATGCAAAGTCATTCATACTTGAAGTTTAGATTACAATGTGGTCGAGGAAGTAAATTATTGTATCATGGTGATAGGGTGCACATCATATAATCAAAAGAACAAAGATACCACAAACAAAATGAGATTTTGTTCATGATTGAATTTGTATGTAGCATGCTTATATTAAACAATTTTCTTTTACTATATTTTTATATGTCATGTTCCATTAAATACCTATCTAAATTGTATGGGGATAGTATGCTGTTTGTTTTTGTAGGTAGAGCAAAGGTTCATCTGAAAAGTGGGATGAGATGACTTTCTTTCTCATGATACAAACTATGGTCTCAATTCTGTCTCTCTCAAACACACTGTCAATAATATTCATCACATTCTCACAAATTGCACACATAATACAAGGTTTTTTTAAATTTTAATTTAGTTAGTTATAGGCCTCATGAAATTGTAAATTAAATGGATGGACATGCATTTTTTAGTCAAATTTTAATCTATCTAGTTGATGCTACTAATGGAAGAATTCAGGTCAACTCATACCCAAGTCAACATTGTATCTAATGTCTTTACTTCACTGGTGGTCTAGGTTGGGCCCTGAGGAATAAAGTTGCCTTATGATGGTTCAAGCACCTATGCAAGTCGAGAACAGGTCAACTCGTACCTAAGTCAACTCTCACCTAAGTCACCTCACACTAGGTGAACTTTTACACTAAAAAACTA
>JAYJLU010695474.1:0-11783 GCA_036873645.1 Minona dolichovesicula | reverse complement strand
TATGTAATTATGTAAGTAAGTAAGTAATTTATTTAGAACAAGGCATATGATACATGAATACAAATTTCATGAATGCAAGAAATATATGCAGGTAGAAATAAAAGTGTTAGACTGTCTTTAGTTGTAACCTATTAATAGAACATTTATAATAAACCAATAGATTCTTGATTTTACATAATATACATTTGATATAAAAATAATAATAATTAAACACACACACACACAGCAAAAGTAGAGCAAAGAGCAAATAAAAAGACAAATGGGTAGAAAAAACATTCTAATTTGTAATATTGGTAAGTAGAGATTTCTTAAATGCTTTTGAGAAAAAGTCTGCATATTGTTCTTATTTTTAACATCATTGAGTTCATTCCACAGTTTAGTGGTGCTATATGAGTAATGGCATCCTAATCTGGTGTGAATAGATACAGGGTTGGTAGTCTGGACTGCAGAGGGAGATTTTTGTAACTCTTCCCTAACATAAATCAAAGTTTAATTATCCTTGAAACAACGTCCATTGAAATCAACTTTATGGGATATCACAGAATAATTTCTCAGAAACTCAAAATCAGTCCGTGACAATACGAGCAGTCGTACGCAAGCTTAGAAGCTTAAATTTCTGGTAAATAATTAAACTCTCCCACAATTACGCGCTTAGTAACAGACATCTGACTGCGCCACAATTTCTGTGTAATATATTGAGGGTTTTCACAGAATTTCAGTAAAATAAACGTCAATATGCCACGCGCAAATCAAACATCAAAATGATCAAGATTTTAATCTTCTGTCTATTAAATTAAGAATATAAAAGGACAGATGTTATTGTTAATTATTGTTAAAAGATTTCAAGAGCCACATCATCGACTGTTTTAATTAGGGTGCTGTGGGGTCATTATTATCAAAGTAGATTTGCAACATTCTTTATAAAAATATTTAGATATCTACAAAGGAGCTAAAGGTGCTACATCCCCTTGGAAGACACCTCAAAACATTAATGGAATGCTATACTCCAATAATATAGATAGCAGTTAGTTTTGTCGGCTGAAATTATAAGGAATTAAGGAGACAGCTTGAATGAACTTGGTTAACAGTTGACGCAAACCAACAGGAAAATATAATAAATAATATAACAATATATTCTCGTTCTCTAGATTGTCTTTCCGGGTATTTTTGAAACACTGGGTATTGTTCATAATATGATTTTAGAAGGAGGAATGAATCGGGAATCGTTTTGATGATATGTGAGTGGGACAGCTGCTTTGCTTGGGAATAAAACTCCACCAATTTAATAATGGAGTGGCTCATTTCGATCTTTCTCTTAATCATACTTGTATCCACAATTAAATCCGACTCAACTTGCAATCTTTGCATTGCATTCAGGGCTGAAATATTTGAATGTCTGATAATATTTGATTAAAGTGTCAATTACATTGCTCGATGTTGTTCAGGCAATTGCATCTGAATCTCCCCCGGTAACTACAATCTTGTTAACAATGGTATACTCACAGCAGACGATATCTCCCTAAATGTTTTCTTGTGTAAAACCTTTAAACTGGTATACTTTATCAAAAAATATGTTAACTACACAAGTTTATTAACAGTTTAGAAAATTTAATGTAGAAAATTGCAAATCAGTACAATTTATCAGTAGAATCACGCTGTACTGAAAATATTCAAATTCTTGTCCATATATTGAGCGACTTAGTTTATCAATTAATTTATATAACATCCCCTTTCAATATATTTATGTATCTACGTGAATCTCTTACTGGGAATAGTTAATTGGTAATTAATACTACAATATAAATAATTTAGTATCCTCCTCAATTAAGATGTGTACAATGTATGTACAGTAAAACAAATTATTCAAAATGCGCGTAACATGAAAAGCAATGTAAAAACTGATGACAAAAGCATGTGTGGTGATATTGACCCTCCGAACAAAAATTTCGAACAACCAAAAAGTCAAAAGAAAAATGTAGGTGACCTTTTATAAAGTGAAAAATGTGGAAGAATAATGATAACTAAGAGGATTAAAACTCTAAAGGGAAGTATTTGGTGAGGAAGATAGTGAATACAGATAGAAGTATATTAAATTATTTACAACATTATTAATAATTATTTTGATGGCTTTAAAAGTATAATTAAAAGTATTGTGTGATGATAGTAATGATATTTGCATATTACATTATATTATTCTGTCTTATATTTGTAATTATAGACACATTCCAGCTCTTCCTGCCGACAATTATATAAATACACACTTCTGAAACTGAAAATATATCAATTGCCATTCATCAAGGAATTAAAACTGGTCTCCTAAACAGTGTAAAAATGCAAGATCGGTATAGAATAAACTTTATACTTCAATTAGCAAAACAAATTAAGTGAAAAAGCCATAGTCTTTCCCACATAGGTATTTATTTTTTTAAGTATAATTGAATTATGTCTATGACTGTCACATCATTTACATGTACTATGTATGTAGTAATGTATCTCTCTGAATAAGGGAAAATAAAAGGAAAATAAGATAAAATGATTAAAATGAGGAAGTAAGTACATTATACATAAAAATGATGACCACAATGGCATTCTTTAACGTGCACAGCACAATATAACATGATTATAAGTTGTTCAAATATAGATGATATAAGTGCAGTAATCAACATAAAATTACATATTTTAAACATGGTTTCATATGTAATAGGAAAAATCAGATTAGATTTTATTAGACAATTTCAAAACTCTTTAATAGTTGTGATCTGTATTCTGGTTTGAGACTTTCTTCCTGATTTTCATCTCTCAGCATATTCCAAGTTTTATCACATGCGTATCGTACATTTCTTCTGAAGCATTTGTCGTCGCCTTTCTCAATGCCATCAAATAATGCCTGGAGAAAGAAAGTAGGCCGACCTCTGCTCCATGAACCTCTTTGTTGTGCTGTTGTAGCATAAACGGTGAATGTATCATTTCGATTTGGAAATCGAAGAACAGCTTTATCTTTCCGATGATCTTTACTGCAACCCTGCAAAACATCAAGTAGCAACACAAATTTGATGATAAAAAAATTAAACAATACCTACATTCTATATCTGATTAGAACACAATAGTTAGGTACAATAGACAAAAAAAATAAACAAATTCCCTCAATTACCATTGCAGGGTAATTTTGTTTAAATGAAATATTTTCATAAATTGGTCCCTAGTACAGCATAGTGACGTAAGTCTTTTTTAGTCCTACATATAACATAGTGACGTAAGTAAAAATAATTTTTTTCGCAGTAGTTCGGTATTTCTAGATAGATTGGGGTATTATTAATATACCATACAGGCGTCAAAAATATCTTCTGTGGAAATATGCAGCATTAGACTAATAAGAAAGGTGCCTGATAACTAAGGACCCCAATAGTTATCATAACGTTGTAGTAGTCAATTAAATTTTGCTTAACGGTCAATTGATCGGCTTGGTAGTTCTAGTGTTAAATGTTATTTTGTTGTTGTGTGGAATCCATCGATTATTGTATTGAACATGATGTTTTATCTATCTATTATTATTTTTTTTGTGTTATATTCAATTTTTAGGGTTAGGGTTAGGATATAAAAAACCAAGTAACCACGTTCGTCGCTATTCGGTCGCCGTAACGTTTATTTTGGTCGCCACAGTCGCCGTCTATTTTACCCATTGTTTGACGGTCGCTTTACAGTCGCCGTCTGACTAAAAATTTTTGGTTGTTTTTCGTAGTCGCCATGCGGTCGCCGGTCCCTCTTTTTATTAGTACCTAATTCTAAAGCCCCTGAAACGGAGTCATGGAATGAAATTAATCTTTCTAAAATTTCTAAAATAAATATGTTTGTACATTGAAAAAAATTGATTTAGAACAATATGATAATTCTCATTCATAGTGAAACCTAATACTAAAACAGATGTCGAAAAATTATTGGTTGACGAAGAGCACATTAGCAAATAAGAGACACAAATCTTTTTATATAAAACGAATAAAGATGCATCACTTGACGAGAGATTCTTGAAAAAAGCAACTTAATGGATGAAATATGTGTAAACAATTTCGGAAAGACCTAATTCTATGCGTGTTTATATTTCCAAGGAACCCTACAATGATCGAATGTGACTGGTATTTTGATTGTGAAATGAACGTGCGCTATTTGATATCAAAGCAGTGCAGAGTGTTTTGATAAAATACGCATTCAGTTAATAATATTGTCATAAAATCTGCAATATAGTTATGATGTACAATAGGTACGATGTGTCAGCCGTTTTATATTGCTGCCAACGCTACTCGAGAAGAAAATCACACAGAAGATATATTTCCAGTTTAATTCTGGATTTTTTAGTTGCATCCTACTCTTGCTTTCATTCTATTGCAATGTTACAATTAATGTTACCAGGTTTTGCTTTTTTGGGGATTGGAATTACGTCAGCAATTTTCCAAACTTTGTATTTTTCTGTGGATTGTGCAGTTGTTGTATAAATGCGTTAGGAAGGGTGCAATGATGTCCGATGATGCTAGACAAAGTAATTTGGGTGCTCTGTTAGAATTTGTATTAAAGATAATAAATATGATTATCATATTTATTATTTGATTTGTATGTATTGATATTTGATTACATTTTTGGCATCTTTTATTCTAGACAAACAACTGGGCCTACCTAATTTGGTGGAAATAATGCATCGAATCAAGAGAAGACTCCTCTCAGCTCATTTGAGTATACATACGCGTGCTAAAATTTGACTCCGCATAACTCCGCCTTATGTCAGCTGTTAGACTGGTCAACAGTGGACTATGTACTACTATGATGACGAAATTGAGCATTCGTGTAGTAGGTATAACTGTATTTCAAATAAAAACAGGACTAATCAAGAGAAAGAATACAAAAACTTTTATCCTTTTTGTTCCATTAATTGCTCATACTTATTGTATATACATAATAAAGATTCACTGGAATATAATAATTCTTTATACTATATTTTATGTATGATTAAATACCAATTGTCGATATTTATTAAATTTATTTCATAAGCTAGGTAAATCAATTAGTTTACCCATGACAATAAGGTAAAAAAGTGGATTAGAACATTATATTAGCGACCGTTAAGCGACCATATGGCAACTTTCATGTTGGTCGCCGGGCGACCGTAAGGCGACTAGAATCCGGCGGCCAAAACAGACTGTCAGACGACCAAGTTACCGACCGTTAAGCAACTGTCTGGCGATGGATCTGGTTACTTGGAGGGGTTAGGGTTATATTCAATTTTTAGGAATTATGTTTATGTATGTATACTATTATTTTATTTATCTAAAAGTCATATGATGTCTCATGTCTCATGGAGTTAAAAACTGATTCATCTTAATGAACTAATATACTCTTTCGCCTTTTATCATTGTCATATTTTAATTTTATAAATAGGATAAATAGTTTATCCTCCTACATTCAATATAATAAATGGAGCCAATTAGATCAGATAAATCTTATTGTTTTTGACTCCATGTGGGCTGTTACTTTTAAGGGGTCGTCCTTTAAATGTACTTAGTACTAATACTTGCGTGTTTTTCCTAATGTAAATTACTATTATTATTATAATTTATTCTCGACTCTTTAGTCGGTTGATTCATCTACTCAGCATCTTCACGTTGCTAGAGCCTGATGCGTATTCATTCTTCAGGTACGCTTGTCGATATGTCGATATGTCGATACGCTTGTCGACCTTCTTCAATATTCTTGCTATTACCCCGACTATGACTAGTACGACTTTCGCTGTCTTAAGTTTCCAGCTCTAATTAATTTCTCTGGCCAACACTCCATATCGTCCTATCTTCTCATCTTCTTTTGAGTTGACCCTGGTATCTCCCGATACTGCAATGTCAATTATAACTGTTTGTCGTTTTATCTTGTCTACTACCAGAATATCAGGTATATTGTGTTCTATTTTGTGATCTGTTTGGATGCTGAAGTCTCGAGTATCTTCTTTTTGTCATTTTCCAGGACTGGTGTGTTACTGCCTAAATGTTGGTACCAACTGTTCTCATGGTTAAATCCTAGTTTTCTGCAGAGCCCCTAATGCACAATGTTAGCGATTCTATAGTGCCTTGCTTTGTATTCACTCCCTGCCATCTTGCTACATTCACTTAGTAGATGGCTCACTGATTTGTCTCTCTCTTTGCACAAAAGAACCTAACTACAATAAGTCTTCCTAGACAAAGAAAATTTAAGAAATGAATGTTGAGCTAACAAATGTTTTTCTATAAAATTGTCAATTGTTTGAATTCTACTTCTACATAATGTATTTGAATGCATTATTGCATTTTCTTAGTAATCGAAACTTGTTTCTTTAAGGTGTGAAATGAGTTACTCAGGGCAGTCTAACTAAGTTCTCCTTTTCAGAGTAATAATGAGCCTGTTCTACTTATAATCGTATCGTATCACCCTATTTAATGAATAAGATTAAACCAATGTAAAAAAATTAATTATTTTTTCAAAAATCTATTTTGTTAGCTCAACAATCATTTCTTAATTTTCCTTTGTTTACGCTAACTGTTTGAATTTCAGTTCATTTGTATGTTTTTTGGCCGTTTTTGGCCGATAACAATTTCATCTGAAGTGGTCAGTGTTCACTCTTTCTGTCTTACAGCAGATAGCGGCAAGCTGTGATAGCATTGTGTAGGGCATAAATATATTAAATTCACACTAAAGTCATTTCACGTGGCATGTACAGTATTTCTCATAAGTCTGAGACCACTTACATTTTTTGAACATTTTTGTTTATAAGTAATCCAGAAAGTTTTAATAGTAACAGAATAAGGCCATTTTATTGATAAATAAACAATTATGCATACACATGTGATATTGGTTATGTCGATTGAATTTGTATTAGTATTGATAAGAGTCTACAAATCAGTACATGGTGTGATGACCATGAGCGTCTAATACCGCTTGTACACAATGAGGCATTGACTTAATCAATCGCTGACAGTACTCTCTCGTTATTTCTGTACAGTAGCCCACACACGAACAATTTTCTGCCGGAGGTTTGCACTGGATGTTGGATGTAGTTTGGACAATTTGGCTTTTAGTATACGCCAGCAATTTTCTTGGGGTTAAAGTCCGAGGATGTCCTCGGCCAAGGTGCTAAAACAGTGATTCGTTGCTGTTTGCGGGTCACCTTGACAACCCGCGCCCGATGACAAGGAGCGCCATCGTGTTGAAATATATTACATATACGAATCTGCAACCATTGCGGAACTTTCTCTTTAAAAATGTTGAGATAGCGCTCAGCATTTATGGTTGTTGCAGGCGGCATGATATGTAGTCCAGACTGTGTATAGCGACTTCCCTAGCACCCGGACAATAAAAGGGACAACGGATTCGGGGATCCCCTGAGAGTTACTTCTGGGTACAAATTTTGTAAAAATCCATCAAGTTTAAAGAGACATTATCGATGGTTATAAATGGCTGAGGAAGATGACGAAAAAAAAGAAGAATGACGAAAACATTTGTCCGCCATACCCAGCGATATATGTGACCAATCTGAATGAAACTGCGTCCATGTAAAATTTCGAAACATTTGTTTGAAAAGCGGCCTCTCAAGAGACTTGAAAAATCACCCATTTTCAACTAATGTTTATATAGCATGGCTGTAGAACTAACTAGACTATATATTGCCATAGGCTTAGATACGAAAATAGTTGGATGACAGCAAAAGTTAAAATATTAAAAAAATATTAAATTATTCTCATTTACAAAATAGCTTGTTCGACTGTATTAAATTACATATAACTTACTATTATAAATAAGAATTTTGGAAATCCTATGAGTTCTCCCAGTTTATCAAAGCATAGTATGATCTCTTCAGCTCTGACTTTATTACCAGCATTATCATAAAATACATCTTGAGTACCATGTGATAGGATAAATATAAAAATGCTATCATAATCTTCTGACCAACATATTGTCTTCATAATATTCAAAATTTCCATTTTCGATGTGTCTTCATGCACGATGACCTGATATTTTAATTTTCTCATCTTCTTCTTAATAATATCCACATCAGCTTTGACGGTTACCCGATCACTAAGTGTTGTGCCTTCAAATTTGCTGTTAGCGATAATCAGACATAATCCCCTACATGGTTTCTGGCTGGAATTGTATTTTGATTTGGGGACACAATTTGACTAAAATTAGAGATTTTCATACTAAATTGTTTTATCTACTATCAGTACAATATAAACCACAAAGATTGTATTATAATAATTTTACCTATTATAAGATTGATACAAACACATTTTTGGTCAATACAGAACCTTCCGAATGAATTTGTAGCAACATGTCAAGATTTCAACAAATATCTCCACTGATGTTACATTTTATGTTTAAAAAATGTATTATCTCTCATACTTAATTATCAATCAATATTCAACCAATTTAAGATATTTAGAGACTCTCCATGCCAACCTCGATTACTGATCACTCAATATAATTATTAACAACTTTAATGAAAGAAGGCTTTAATCATACATAATGTTCCAAACCATCTTACTAGAAAGCATTATTATTAAATGGACTGTAATAATAGAACGTAAAGCAAAGCTGTTTAGAAATTCATATTTTTCACAAACTTTCGGAACAAACAATTCCCTTCTCAAGTGAGATAAAATCTGATAACAAATGATGAGATGTAATTAATATGGAGATATTACGAAATAATATAGTGACGGATAATAATATATTGATGGTGTGAGTGAAGTTAATCTCGAGATTGGTCGATTGACATAATTTCCAATAGTAGGAGCAATACTGAGACAACTGTTAATACATAGATAGATATGATGTTTCAGTAATTCACGTTCAATTTTGTTGTTGAAGCCGGGTTTATGTATTGATACCAAATAGCCACTTTGAAACAAGCGTTGATTGTGTTGTTGTGTCTATATAGTACAGATATTATGATTAGTACTCAATCTGTGGCGAAATCAGCTATCGATTCCCCAGAGTACTTTGTCCAGTTTATCACTGCTGGAAGAAATTTCACGCTCAATCTGGACAACTGAACATCCAGTTCAGAGAATTCTCGGTATGAAAATACAATCAGAATGTGATTCTTTTGTACGAGCGCTGGTCCATTGGTAGAGCTGCTAACTCTCAACTCAGAGGTCGGTGGTTCAAACTTGGGCTAAGTACTCCGGGGAATCGATAGCTGATTGCGCCACAGATTGAGTACATATCCTATTCAATTCCTGGCAGAGTCTCACTCACCTGGCAGTTCAAATTTAAGTACAGATATTGTGAATGTGAAATGGCATGTCTGTTGGTGTGTCTCATGTGTGTTCCATGTATCGTTTCTGTAGTAGACGGATTGTGCTGCCGATGTATACATAAATTGTTTGTAATGGATAGGATTTTAATTGGCAAGTTGGTTTTGGTTGCTTGTTTTAAGAGTGCCAGTAGAGTTGTTGATTGATGGGAGATTCAGATTGGTAGATTGTATTTCTTTAATATATTTTTGATTTTTGAATTTGAATAAGGGGAGATGAAACTATGTGTATTTGGTGAGATGGTTCTCTGTTGTTTGTTGTTTTTGACGTATTTTCGCCTGTGTGATCTTACGTATTTCTTCTTGATATCCATTAGATCGTAAAGTCGATTGTGGAGTATTGCTGTTTGTTCTGCCTTGTCGTTGTTGTTAGTGCATCTACATATATGTACAATATGTTCGGTTTTGTAATTCGTTCATTGTGATATTTCTTTTGGTAGACCATGGGATGGCTGATTCTGCTGGAGGAATAGCGAATTCTGCGAATAGGAAGTTTTTGGGTTTTTGATAGAAAAGAAAGTAGACGTCGCCATTATTCCTGATCTAAAGTATAAAGTATAAAAGAGCAGGTTTCTTCTCACTGTCAGGATGTTCAATTTTGAATCGACAGATGGGTGTTGATCTTCATACATTAGTGCCTTCGGAAGATTTTGAAATCAGAAGCACAATTGACGGACTTCCACACTAAAGACGGCTAAAGAATTTTATTCAATATTCTCGCTATGACATTATTTACATATAAAG
This sequence comes from Minona dolichovesicula, assembly GCA_036873645.1. Classification (NCBI taxonomy): domain Eukaryota; kingdom Metazoa; phylum Platyhelminthes; order Proseriata; family Monocelididae; genus Minona; species Minona dolichovesicula. Next base: position 1,714 of record JAYJLU010695474.1, on the reverse strand, counting down.
AAACCAGTTGATTAAGGTGATAATTTATTGTAATATATGTAGGTTTCATAAAATGTATTATTTGTACCTGTGCTTTAGCTTCCGTAAAACATGTTTTAGGTTGTGGTGACACAATTTCCTCCTGAAATTCAGTATTTTAAATGATGTAATTGTTTAACCCTTATCGGTACGCGATGTAACAAAATGTTACAAAAATATATATAAATGTTCACATTATTCTTAATAAAAAATTGTCCTTCCTATTATAAGCCCCAAAGTATTTTATTAATTGAAATGTATATAGGTGATTTTAATCATTTATCTAGCACACATATTTTTTAATAACTGAAAAAGAACTTGATGGACGACATGTAACATTTTGTTACAATATTTAAATACCAAATACTAATTGTTTAGGATGAAATATTATCATGAACAACTTTTATAATATTGTTGGATACTTGCGACGTGTTTCTTTTCATAATTATTTATGTTTACCATAAGTCCTAGTAGTTCTAGCGCTGTAGCTATGTATGTATATAGTAGGTGTACTGAAAATGGTCGATTTTACGAATCTCTCTAAGGAGGCCCCAAATAAACGTAATGATTTGAAAATTTGCATGCAAGCGCCGTACTAAGACATGGACAAAATTTCATTAAATCGGTCAACTAGTTCAAAAGATATGGATGGCCAAAAATCGCATTTTTTCGTCATTATTCTTCTTCTTCTTCATCATCATCATCTTCTTCAGCCTCATATAAGCACTGATAATGCCCTCTTAATGTTCATCAATTTTAATGAAATTTTGCACTTAGGAGTAACTTGCATGTGTGAGTAAGAAAACGTTGTCCGGTTGCTAGGGAAGCCACAATTGCCTAGCAATCACTAAAAATGTTTATTCAGCACCGATAATGCTCTTTTAACTTTATAAAATTTTGATGAAATTTATACATAAGGGGTATTCCATGGTGGGGAGTAAAAATCCGTCGACCATTTTAGTGTCCGGTTGCTATGCGGACTAATATTGCATAGCAACGCCCAAAAAATCACTTTTTTCTCAATATCTAGCATATGGCTACAAAAATTTTCATGTAATTTGTTTCATTATTCAATTTTCTGCATATTTGTTGACTGTCCGGTTGCTATGCGGTTTTATATTGCAACCCTATCTCGATAGAAAGTTAAGTGTTAAACAGTTTTAATGTCCAGTTGCCATGGAGACCACCACCTAGCAACACCATAGCAACAGACCGTTTATAGCCAATAATTTCAAAAAATTATCAAATCGCCATTTTTAATAAACAAAAGTTAGTTCTACAGATTGTTCTACATGAATATTTTAAATCAATAATCATGTGCGGTTGCCATGCAGGTCACTATTATCTAGCAACAGATTATAAATACATAATAACTAATTCAAAATGTAGCATCTTTCTTACTAAATTGAAGGTTGCTAATGTTAGTAAATTTTATGTGAGGATTTGAAACGATCACTTAACTTTTGTTGCCCAGATACCACTTGTAAACAACAGCTTAACAACGGACAATAAATAGCCAATCATTTTATAGAAAATATCTTAAATAGTCAGGTGTTCATTAAATAACCGATCACAGTAGTTAATCTAATAGCCGGAAAACTTGTACTGCAATAGAAATGAAAATCTCTGGTTCATATACACACCAGCCAATGTATTGAAATTCAAATTTAATAAGCACGTGTTCATTATCACGCGA
>JAYJLU010693252.1:0-11788 GCA_036873645.1 Minona dolichovesicula | reverse complement strand
AAGAGAGAGACGAATCAACCGGAGCCGAAACGGCAGAGACGATTCGTATCTGGCGACAAAATGACGGAGACGAATTGACAGAGACGAGTTGTCCCATTCCGCTGAACAATACCTTTCTCATTCGTTTATGATTTATTAATTTATTGTTCAATTCGGAGTGAAATATTGAGTTTTAAGGTCAGAAGAAACACTTTGAAAATCGTCATTTCACTGTTTTGCCATTAATTTCAGAAAAGAATTTGAATGCATGTCGATGGGTTTTGTTATACCACGGCTGACAAATTCCTATCTCCACCATTATAAAACTACCCGTTTCAATTTATCGCATTTCCCTGATTTTCTTATAACTATAGAAAGCGCTTTATGTCTGTATTCTTTCAATGAGCGAATTATTAAAATCAGACAAGGCGTTAGTTTAGGTAACTGTTAATACTCTATGGATTAACCTATTTAGCTCAGTTGTCTTGGAAAGATTAGAAATATCATGAGAGACGAGTGAGTATATTTTATGTTTTATGCATTAGATGATGAATATACATAGGATACGATTTCAAATATCTCTGAGATGGCTGCTCTAATGCTGGAGAAAATGGCAGCACGAATGGCAGAAGAAAGTCTTCTGCATCATTGAATTGAACCTTCCTTAAAGCCATTTCGTCTTTAGGACTAAACACTACAGTCTCAATCAATAGTAAACTAATTTGAATTGTGTCACTGCCACTATTAAGATAATAGAGTTGTATTTGTATTTCAATTTATTGCCAACAAGTCACAGAAAATCCTATCTCTACTCATTATTATATATTAGTAAAGTTCAAATTATCATAGCGACGAAAACACAATGACCAATTTTAATAATTCTTTTACTAAATTAAAGTATAAAGAAAGCGCTTCTTTTTAATGATATAAAATTCATAATACAGTCTAGCGGAAATATATTTTTCTTGATAAGTAAGATAGATTGAACAAAATGATGTGGTTCTATCAAGATAAATATTTTCTGCATAAATTAATTGTTGTGACAGGAGATATATCATTAAAAGGCGCTCCTTTTATACTTTAATTTAGTAAAAGAATTATTAAAATTGGTAATTTGAACTTTGCCAATTTATAATGCTGGAGATATGTTTTTCTGTCAATTGTTGGCAATAAATCTACATCCAAATATCCACAAGCAAGAGTGGGAACTCTATGATGATTAAGATAGCAAAATCTCTATACAGCGCTTTTCAATATTTCATTCCCTAGAGTACGTAGTCGGGATTTGAACCCTCGACGCTGAAAGCGCTGCCCGAATGGTTAGAACGCTTGACCACCAATTCAGGGGTCGAGGGTTGAAATCTCGGCTAAGTACTTTCGGATGTATATCAATCATTATTAATTATGCTATGTATTGTTAAGCACAGCTCACCTTGCTTCTTGAGATCTACCGGGAGTGGTCGGCAGGTGGGAGGGCATATTGGTTGTGTGCTGCACCGCGGTCATATACACATTCATCTGGGTCACCGCAGCGTCCAGAAACACCCGCACACGACTCAAAGCTTCAATGCGCGCCTGAATAGCTTCCCGATGATGACCCTCCATACGGGTGAGCTCCTCTTCGCTGAGCTTACTGAGTGCTTCGGCTGATATTTCGGGCATGGGAGTTAGATTGGCCCATGGTGACGCTCCGGGAAACATGTTCATGCCAAACATCATAGGATTAAAGGGCATACCGAAATTGGGCATTGTCTGTTGTTGGGTAGTTGAAGACGCTGATGAGGTCGAAGGAGCGGCTGTAGAAGAAGATTGCGGAGGAGCGGGGGGCTGTGGTGGAATGCCTTGTTGATTTAACCATTGCACGAACGCCATGGGATTGGTGAACACCTACGAAAGATTATGAACATAAAACAGATCAATACGGTCTCATATAAAAATATGTAATATTGATTGGCCACAGTTTGCTCTTAGCACTTTCCTAATACTCATCAAATGTATCTGATATCTATTTAAAATGATGGAATGATGAAATTTTAAGACGCTTGGAAAAAAATTCTTCATTTATTATTAAAAAAGTGTTTTTTTAAATACTTTAATTTGGTAAAAGAATTATTAAAATCTGTCATTGTGTTGCATAGCTAGGATACAATTAAATTGAACTTTGCCAACTTATAATGGTGGAGATAGGATCCAATTTGCGTTTTACTATCTGGTCAGCAAGCTGTTGCTAGTTTAAACAAATCGGCCATTCTGAAGGTGCGTTTACACTATGCGACTTTGGTCGAAAGTGTCAGATAGATAGTAAATTATTATTTAATTTAAGGGGGAAATATTTTACTTAATAAAAATACGTATTCTCTCTCTCTCTCTCTCTCTCTTTAAACATCCGGCGCAATCATTTCGAAATGAAAATCAATGTGTAATTTTATTAGCGTGAGTTAAACAGATTCATTCATTGAAAATTCAAGCCTATTTATTTATTTATTTGTGATTGGGTAGGTAGGTATAGGCCTAGTATATGAAGTTAATTCCACTAGATTTATTCTACGTGTCATAAAAAGAAAAATTAATAGAATTCCAACAATAGGTAAATAATATTAAGTATAGAGTTAGCAGGCAAGAAGGAAATCAGTGCCTCAAAAAGAATATAATCATAATGAAATCGCTTCAGAAGAGGTACACTATAACTACACTTAACTACAGCAAGAGGCATGTCAAGAAACTTGAGAAATATCTAATTATTCACTGTGATCAGATAGATTTAAGGATTGTGAGAGAATTGGAGAGATTTCGCTAGTGACGTCTAGATCAATATATCTCAGTGCATCATTACCTATATTATTTATCTGCATATACTTTTAATTATTAACTGAAGCATATATAGTATAAAATACAAAAAATGCAAATTTATGAACTACATAAGTTGACTATGAAAGTTCTAGGTCTCCACATAGACGAAAACCTTTCCTTTAGAACACACTAATAAAAACAACTAAAGTATAAAGGCTAAAACGCTGTAGAACTACGCTATTTCTACTACACCGACAATTACGTATGGCTACACGGCCTGGTGTTCAGCTAGAGAGACAATGACATCTAACCGCTTGAAAGATTAACCACAACAGGGCCCAAAAGATTATTGGTAATTTAGACATCGGTTCTCTCGACGAACATCTGAGGTTGGAAAAAACTTTCGTTTGTTTTCATTTGTGCCGCTGAGAACGAAGCTCACCCTCTAAACAAAATCATACCACCCCAAAACGACATCACGAAAGAACTCTCAGAAGCGAATCTCAACGCAATATAGCCAAACCCCGAACCGAACAATTTAAAAGGTCCTTCATCTATAGAGGATGTACCCTCTAATCAGAAATTTCTCACCCGGGGGGTATACAGTTTTCTACGTACAGACACCAGAGAGTCAAATACAACGGAAGATACTCATCATGGCTTAGAGCACATCACATGTCGGTGTACCTCAGGGCACGAAAATTGGCCCACTTACTTTCCTAATTATGGCATAAAAAGTTCATTGACGATCAAAATCAAGGAGCAATCCGTGATGGAAAACAAAATTAATGATACTATTAAGTGGATTAAAGCCAGCAACATGATGCTGAACCCTAGTAAGACGCAAGTACTCCAAATAAACAATAAGGGCCTGGCCTGAAATCAAAATAGGAGATATCATAGTAAGTTAAACCAGTTGAAAAAGCTAAATTATTGGGCATCTAGAGTGGGAAGAACACATTAGCAAAACAATGCATCACAGCGCATCTTACTTCTTAAGAACAAGATCGAACGCTTCTTACAAATAAATAAATAATTCGTTTTTACGAGGCAACTGTACGCCCCCTATTGACATATGGCGCACCCGTCTTGCATTCGCTCTTCACTAAAAATCAGTCAGACAAATAAGAAGCTATCCAAACGACGAGCATACAAAATCATCTAACCCGACCAACCCTACGCCTCCAGCTCTGTCCCTATCAGAATTCCGGACAAGACCTGGTTAAAAACTTCTATAAACGTACTATTCATTCATATGAGAACATCTATATTCACATGTTGTACATCATAAATTCTAATTGGCTATAAAAGCAGGGCATTGTAAAGAACTCACTTGGGGTTGATTTTGGGCTCCCGCTTGTGCCATATTTTGAGCAGGCTGGGCATTAGCCGCTGGTGCAGGAGCTGGTGCAGCACCGCCAGCTCGATTTGGTGCTGCAGTGTTGGCATTTTGGAGGATGTCCAAGCGACAGGTGGGACAGGTCTGTTGTCGCTGAAACCATGAGCGCAGACAGCTCACATGGAAGATATGACCACAAGGCAATTTTTTAGCCGGATGACGAGGCGCAGCTGGATCGGGAGTATCTCCAGGTGCTGGTATGCCAGTCATCTCTTCACGACAGATGATGCAAATATTATCTGATGCTGCGAGTTCTTCTGCGGTTGCGTCGGAAAATACAGAGTTCATGTATCTAATAGCTCGCCGAGAGAATATCACATCCTGTTATAGACAAGATCACAAGAATTATACAAGAATTAATTTATATAATTATCAGTACTAATACAAAAGCATAACCACCAGTACTCACGTGGACAGCCTTTTTGAATGCTCGTATACTGATATAGACGGGACGAATGATAAACAAGGGGAATGTATGCACGCGAATCATGAGGAGTAGGAATACCATGTAGAGGCCCAGTTGTAGGAAACTCACTAACAAATCAACGAACAACATGTACATCGCCTTATTCTCCCAAGGAGTTTCACAATGAGAGTCAAAGGTATGCAGGACATAGCGCAGAAGTACCGCCAAAGCCGCCATTAAAAGGATCATATACTGAAATGCAATATCCACTTAATCAACAAGTATAATACATATATTAAGTAATCAAACAAAGGGTAATATTATCGCTAGATGAGGTACAATAGACGATCAGAGTAGTAACAGTTACACAGAGTTCTGAAGTTCTGACTCTAAATATATTGAAATGCATATCAATGGTTTTGTTACACCACGACTGACAAATTCCTATCTCCGCCATTATAAAATCATGTATAAAACCAATGTCAAATTTTTACCTCTCATAAATTTTAATAATTCTTATATCTTTGGAAAGAGCGTTTGTGAATATTCTTTCAATGAGCGAATTATTAAAATCAGAAAAGGCTATCATTTAAAATTAGGTAAAAAAAAAGTTTAAAAATGGCGGGATAATAATTTAGCAACCGTGGTATAACAAAACCATCGATATACATCTCTGTGTGATTGTAGATAGATCTGACTGGGTCACAGCTGTCTCCTTAAACTCTGACAGCGAATTCAATTATGAATATATCTACAGTACATATTGTTTTGGGAAGAGAATACTGATGATTACCTCAAAGCCAAAAACTAATTGCACAGAAGCGCCTTTTTGAATTGTGCTATTGTAAGCAACTACGACACCTACAGCATCTAAGAAGCACAGAAGGGTGAGCAAACCTGAAATAATTGAAACACTCTCTATTACATTCGACTCTCTAAGAGACTGAAATTAAAATAATAATAATAATTTGCCGCTCGGGGGGCACTTGGATCAAAATTCGAGCGGACTGGGTCCAGAGAGTCAATGACGAGCCAAATGCTCAACGGTACATAGAGTTGCACTCCCTGAACCTTCCAAATGATTTTAGGCTGCAGCTGGATAGGTAATGTTTCATGTCAAATGACTGCTACAACAACACGGCGATTCCCTCAGAATTTCGTGATTATTGGCCAGCACAGCTATGCCAAGTGTCACGCTATCAGGCCGTGGCTGCAGCTTGAGGTGGTCACATCAAATACGTATTGAATTAATGCTTTCTTATTTTCCATATTTTCTGAGAACGCTATAAATTGTCCCCTTGTGGACTACCACATGCTGATTGATACAAAAAAGAAGAAGATATAAATGACCTTCTTTTGAGCGGGGCCGTATAAAAGATTTAAATTATATCAAGTTGGAAACAATGTTTTGGTTGATGATTTCACGTCATTTTCGTTGAGTAGCCGGCTGTTAGAACTCATCGAACCTCCAAGCGATGATCCTAGCGCAGCTGAATGTAGACCCATCTCAGTTTGATAAGTAGATAACATGTGACCTACATACTTACTACAGAAGAGTGAGGTGTAGAAGTTATTCAAATAAATGAAAGAATCAAGTAGTTTGAGTAAGTTAATATATAATACTTCATTTCAGTTTCAAGTTTTATCTATCTAGATGTCATTTTACTACATTATTTGCGTTGGAACTGTCCGGCCGGGGGGGCTGTACCCCGACAAAACGAATATATTATTAGACAAAATAGTGTGATGATAGGCAGGCCAGTGGTAATGTAATGCTGGATTCACACTGGTCGGTGAAAGCTGTCTCAGTATACTGCGGCAATGTGAATGGCACAAATTCGCCTGCATGAAATTCACTCAGTCAACTGCGACCACTGCGAACTTTTGACTGAGTGTGAATGTCATTTTGAATCACTGAGTGATTTTACTGCAACCACTGCGAAGATTGTTGATTCGTACTTTGGCGACTACTGCAACAAAATACTAGTTTTAATTCATTATTGTCGCAGTCAAATCTGGAAAAGCAACTTGAAATCTGGAAAATGCTATTCACTGAATAAGTTATAAAGTTTATTTATGAATAAATTCCAAAATTCTCGAAAATCCTTTTCAAAAGATATTATAATTTGCATTTATTGGTGGCTTTAGATATATACGAGACAATTTTCCCACATCACTCTGGTTGTTGAATTAATAATTCCACTAACAGTAGAATTATTGCAAATTATTTAGGTAATATTCGTCTAGATAATATAGTTACAACTCCCACTCAAACTGATGTGAATGTGGTTGCAGTAAACCTTTGTAAACTTTATCATTCACACTAGTCGGAGACAATTTTTACGGAGGAAACTTTCGCAGTCAATTTTTGCAAACCACTGAGTCAATTTTTACTGCAACCAGTGTGAATAAGACATAAGATACCACGATGATTTTTATGCGGAGGAGAAACTATAATTTTGCATGTGGAAATACCAACAAATAAACAAACTACTCCAAGTAAGTTATAAAAATGCTTTTAAGAAGAGAGAGAGAGAGAGAGAGAGAGAGAGAGAGGTAGATGACGTGTACATATTATTTGAGCGCATCATATCATTTTTAAGACAAATAGATTTTAGAGTTTCTACCTTCCGCACATTGATCTCTGGAACACACCGGTAGATATATTTTAATTACCTATAGGTACTTTATCAGTAAATAGTCTGCAAACTTCCCTTTTTGAAAATCACACTAAGGAAAGCGTTTAGCTACTAAACTGATTGTGCTTGACCACTAATATCGAGTTATACAAAATATCCGGGTTTCAAAACATTTTATAAATAATTAAGTAGTCAATAAGAGAGAGAAAATGAAGGAAGATTGTATCGTTGTTAGATTATATGTCAAAAATACTTGGATATAAAACCAACAACGATTTGAACTAAGTGTAAGACAGATTGTTAACTTACTAACAGCACGAATATGAAACAACCAAGAGATAACAGGACTTCGCTCCATCTGAAATGAGTCAATATAAAAATGAAATCATGAATAGCTGATTGATGGATAAAAAAATTATTAAAACATTTTCGCTTAGTCTATTTAAATTAGTATTTCATGAATAATCAGCTTTGAGTCAAATAATAGGGTTCATACAGTTCCAATTCTTAAAGTTAAAGAAATGTAAATCTGAGTAAAATCAACATATTGCTTTTATAATTTCAAATATATTACAAAAAATCTACAATTGTTAAAATATTTAGACAATTTATAGTTCTTTAACCATTTTATGATTTATAGGCTGCATATATTATTAAAAACTCAATTATAGACAGGCTAAATACAACAAGCGTTTTCGCTTGGAACACCTGTCCCCATTAGCATCTAAAATTTGTTAATTCAAGAGACTTACTAATATACATTACAGTAACTATTTTTATATAAATATCACATTGATTAATGGTATGTAGAGGAATTTTAAAATTGTTTAACAGATATATGCAATACATACATAGTCAATCCTGTCTTCAATTAACCAATGAAAGCATTTGAGAAATAATAAAATTGTGAACATGGAGACAAAGCGAGTGCTGAAATCATCTCGAAATACTGTGAATGCCAAGCAAGTTTCTGTTACAGCATACCACGACCTCTCAACCAAGTGCTGAAAGCATAATTGTTTGTGATATTTAGTAAAATTATTGAAAAAGGAATATTCAAATGGAAATAATAAGATTGTCATAAGGGACCTACCTCCATTTCAGCAGCTCTTAACTGTCCAAAAAACACTTTGCGCATTAATTTCCCTAATAGGTAGACAAACACAAAAGCTTGAATATACAAAACCTGAAAGAAAAGAGAAAATCAATATTCAAAATCAACAAAAATGAATATGACTATTTTCTAAGGCATGGTATTGCTCAAGCAGCATAGGAAAATTATTTAGAGAGAATAAGGTGACAACTGTATAAGAATATAATTAAAATTAATTTTGAGGCAGTTAGCCTTGCAATTAATTTTAAATAGTTTAGTTGTTTAGTCAAAACATATGCTATAGAAAATGCAAAGCCAAATTTTTAAAAATCCAAACCACCTATGTCATGGGCCTGCAGCCTGTGACTCTAATTGTAGATTGAAATAACTTAAATGTTTTTCTGATATACCAGATACTATTAAATATTTACCTCTGACTAACAGTTTCAAAATATCTAGGTATAATTATTGAAAAAAATTGAACTAACAAGATTGATACTAATTTGTCAATACTTACACAGTACAAAATGTAAAAAATAGTAGTTGAAATTGAGGGCCAGAAATTTTTGAATTAATTATAATTTATATACTAGATACCATAGATCATTTAAAAAGTCTGTTCCAGGATCTGTATGATAGACAGTTATTTCATAACTCATAAGATATAGGTTAGATCTGTGTATTCACTCTGACTCAGAATCAGTTGGCAACACTAGAGTTCAATGAATTTATAAAAAGTATAATTCCTATCCTTAAATCTTCCTTTCGAAATCACAAGTTGGTAACAAGACTGAATGATTTGATAACAAATCTGGTTGGAAGCTGGGCTTTAAGATATTTATCTCAATCCAAAGTATAAGGTTATATTTTGTCATAATGGTAAATTGGTGTTGATGCACTTTAGAAACAGATGGTATAATTACTTTCCATTAGACTTTTAGTTAGCATTAAATCTATATATTATATCACATGATTCCAGTGTATATGTAACTGCTGATCTAACTATTATCCTAACCCTAATTATATGAATGTGAACTGGATTCCAAAAGGTCTGCTAAAGTTTTAGCAAAGAAAATATGTTTCTTATAGTCAAGAACTGATTATGTCATATCAAGATTGCATTAGTTTTATTTGATAAGTCCATTGCTATACTTGAGTAGAAATGTTTTCTTTATATTGTCTATTTAGCAAATATAGATAGACATTTATTAAACAGTGCTGATTTTTTAAATAATATTAAATGGCTAATTTATTGAATAAAATTTTAGATATGAATTTTTATATTTTAATTAATAGCTCTTGATCACCACATTATATCAACTGTGAGTCTATATATGTATTATTTGTGTGCTCAAAAAATGAGGAAGCACTATTTGCATGACATTTTGAGTTCTGTGTAAGTAAAGGTTCAAAATCAATTGGAAATTTGTTATATTAGTGTACTGGTCTGGTGATAACCCTAATTGTTAAATTGTTATCAACAAGTGAGGTTATAACTCTAATTGTATTAGAAAGTAATGTTTTACTGTATAAGGAAAAGTATAAGAAATGATCTTACAGCCATGCTTGGACTTGATTTAGTCAAGAAAATAACTGCAGGATAAAATTGCTTTTTTTGCATAAAGGCATTCCCAATAACTAAAGATGTTAATATAAAGCTTCCCAAAGTAACTAGAAAAGATCGCATTCCAGAAAGGTCTCGGAATCTCCTGGCAAAATTTAGAATCATCCTTAATTATAAAATATTTTTTAAAATACACTAAATTCACACGTCTCTAACTAATTTCTATTTTGCCTGATTGAAACACATTTTCATATTTATTACGTCCTTATTATGGCAACATTTAAGAACAGATCATAATTTCATTCTAGGCGAGTTAGTGATACGCAAATAATATTTATTCTTTTAAAAGATGAACTGATATAAAAAATCTACTCAAAGTATATATTACATGGCTCATGGCATATTACAATGTTCAAGAATATAAAATTTTTACTTTTAAATTAGCTTTTATAGACGTGAAGTTTACGTTATTATTGAATAAAAGTCTATAATTACTTCTTTAAGTATCAAAGAAAAGTCTAAATTTTTGATGATAATTAATTAGGTAATTAATTAATTAGGTAACTCATGACGGACCTGGAAATAAGAAATAACATAATATGATTGTAGACACATATACGTGGATGAACAAATGATACTCATAAAGTTAAACATAATCCATATCGTTTTCATCGACAATTTATTTTGATATTATGATCCTTAATTGAAGTATTTTTGCTTTGAATCTGTGACTTCTGCTGAAAAGTAAAAATATACTTACATCTGGAAACATTATTGACAAATTCGATTTGAAAAATCAGGTTTTTCAATAAACGAGAATCACATAAGCAATAACTTATTAATCAGCCCCCTTGTTATTATTCAAATAATACTTTTAACTTTATAACAAACGTAAATAGCTTTTCAACAAGAGATAATTAAAGTAATAGAAAATGCATCTACTATGGAATGATCTTCCACTAAGTGGAGGCGGAATTATTCAAAGTCGTCTAAGGTAGGTGGATGGGTCAAGCTGTGGGCGCTAAGCTAGACGACATCGAATTTGTGATCTTAAAATTTCAAGCAAACAGGAAAAATGATCTGATATTTGGGCGCTAAGAGGGGGGTGGGTGGGTGGTCTCAGACTTAGCGCCCAAGGGGCGCTAACTTAGACGACTTTGAATAATTCCGCCTCCCCTAAGTCTGAAGACCATTCCTACTAGAAAATCATTCAAAGAAGAAATATTTAACTACTATTTAGATAAATATGATGACCGCAATGATAAAATTAGCTCGAACCATATATTTATTTATTTACTTAATTACCTATGTTTCTAATTGTTTTTTATATTGGAATATATGGTATGCTGTTTTTTACTTCTAAGACTGGATTCAATTATATGTATAAAACTACCATTCTTCTTTTCGCCCATTTTATCTAATGTTATTCCATGTGTGTTTTCTTAGTCTTGACTTAATTACTGACTTATGTACCATCAACTGAACATTCTTGAATCTATTTTATCTTCGTATATCGATTAATAACCTAACTATACTACACTTTATGTCATTCTGTGTATCATCCTACCTACAGATTATTCTATTGTAAAGCGCTTTTATAATACTTTTATTAATTCTAAGGGATAAACTTGATCAACCCTATGGTTGTTTTTTTTTATTCCAGAGGATATATTTGTAAATTACTATTCTTAATTAATCCTCAAATAAATTATTATTATTAATATACTCATTCTAATAAATTTACCATAGTTTCACCGAACACTATTCCCTCCATTGTGCTTTGTAAAATGCCCGCTCGCTTTGCAATAAAATTGATGAACACGCGTTACTATATCGCTGTAACTGAAACCTGGCTCAATCATGATATCATTGACGATATAGTGGATATTCCAAACTACGTGATCTCTAGAAGCGACCG
>JAYJLU010691030.1:0-11790 GCA_036873645.1 Minona dolichovesicula | reverse complement strand
AATTGGTAGTTTTATAATGGCGGAAATAGGAATTTGTCAGCCGTGTCACGGATAAACCATCGATATGCATTTCAATAATTTGAGAGTGAAACCTCTGTGTAACTATTATTAGGTACTCTATGGTCTGTACCATAGAGTAGTATCTATAGTAAGTTAATAGACATGCGGTAGATTATAGAAATAGAAATAATCGTCCCGAACCCGAACTTACGGTATAGTTCAATGATGAAAGAAATCTATGGCAATGCTGATGGATAAGAATAAAAGCTCCGTCATTTTTTGAAAGATATTCTGAGAAACGGTTGTACTCATAGAGTAATAAGCACAGAGTAAACCTTATGTTTACTCTGTGGTAATAAGGGTTTATTATTACTCTATGGTTGTATTTAACCAAATTTATCAAAATGAGCGGTTTTGCAGAAAAAAAAAAGATTCTCTCTTATGAATTATGTAGGTACGTAGAAAACAGGTAAGTTTTTACAACAACCGTAAAGAAAAACGTGTTACCTACACTTTTAAACTGTATTACACGATTTTGGTTTTAGATTTTAAAAAAATAACAAGAAAATTAATTGAAGGTGCAATTTCGAAAGAAAATTATTGAATTATTAATGAATCCAATCATTTTTAGACTCCTGGTATTAATCTTTATTTATTGTGTATCGAATATTGTTGTCCCAAAGGTCATCATCAAAATTAAAATTGTCAGGAAAAATTATTTTCAAAATCAGTCTGCAGTTGGGGCATGGAAGATGAAGAGCAATTAGTGTAGGATTCGTGATGGGGCACATCATTTTGACAATTTCCTATGTTTGATGATACTCCAATCTAACTAGAGAGAGAATTTGACATATATGGCCTTTTCAGTTTCCTATGGTTTCCAATATATAGATTGACAATCCAGATATGGACACTAACGGATTGCTTCATGATATACAAAGACCCGGTTTTAAAATGCTCGCCGGTTTGTCTTGCAAATTGATGACCAAAAGTTTAAAACCTCGTTCAATTCAGACTTATTGAGGGAACCCAAGGACCTTTAGATGAAAAAAATATTCCAATAATTGCTCATATTGCTTTTGAGATACCAAATATAGAATATTCTACTCTTATGGTTGGTATCCATAAATCGATAAACTTGAAGTCTTTCAAAATCGGATGAAGTGGATTATATCGACCCGCTAAATCCACAATCCTGACCAACTTTAAAAATACGTCGCGATTCAGTTGCCTTGTGTTTGTTTGTATTCATCCGCCGTACACAACGAAGATCATAGACTATACACGGCATTCTCTCCTATGAGAATAAACCAATTAGAATACGTCAGCCCATCTAACATCACGTTGATCAAACTCATTTATCCCATGTTACTGTTAAATAATGCTCATTAGCCCTATGTAGAAGTATACTATACATATATTATGTCCTAACATAGATTCCCAATATGCTTAATGTTATACATATATGTATTAATAAACACTTATTCTATTCTTTACGCCAATACATATAACGCACTCACATACCCTCCAATTTAGAAACAGGATGCGGTGATCAACAAGATCAGCTGGCTTTTCGTTAAGTTAAATTGTAAGTTAAACTATAAGTTAAATTGTGAAAATAAACGTGCATCGTTATTCACAAATCATCTATAGTAGCGAATAATGGCCCACATTGCGATCCAATTATGGGGGAAATGGACTTTCCCAACGCGCTATTGATGGCAAACACTTCCACATACAATGCCTCCCATTGCATTACCATAGGATCTTCCCTTTTTATTTAAAATTTCTCCTTTTAAAAATAATTTCAGTAGCTTATAGTTTTAGCATTACGTGATGCAGATTATAAAATTACCTAATTGTTGAGAGTATACATGGGTCTAGAAGGTGATGCGGGAGTGTTTTAATGAATCTGATTTTTCATATCTAACAGTATAATTTTTCGTCAAATTTTCTATAAATATTTTTTGAGATAATTTGAATACTGGCCTTTGGATATATTCATCTTTGAAACGAAAAACAATGTTTTAATTCATATATAGATTTCACCATTGATTATACCTTTAGGAACAGTTATTTACAGCTATGAATGTGTTGAATTTTAATAATAATAACAATATATTTTCAGGATAAAAATCCTCGGTAGACCAGAGGCAGGTTTACTGATCTATCTGGTCACCGAAATCCGAAAATGTCATATATAGTGTGGAAACGTATACTTTGCAAACCGGTCTTTAAATACTCGTACATTTCCCATGATAAATCAATATCCAAGGCAGACTTTAAGTAGACATTTGTACTATCGATTCTTAGATACCAATCGCAGAACGAAATACTACTTACAGTAATAAATTACAATTACGAACAACGTGCTCCCCGGTTCAAATTCTCATACCAGTTATTCTTTTTGAATAATTTGGAAATTCCATGAATATTACTGTTGGTTCCCTCTATTTGTATTACTCTAACTATGAAATTCCATGAATATTACTCTAACTGTAACTTTTATAAAACATTTTTTTCACAATAAAACAGACTGACGAAAATTACATCTGGTACTTACATTTTATACTACCTATATGCTAATAAAAAAATCTTATCTTATCTTATACAGCAAAGTATAGGGAAATATACAAGCTATAGGGTACGGAAACAATTGTTTTGTTTTTCTATAAAAACATGTGATATGTATCATTAAAGGTTTAATGATTTACAAATATGAAGAAATGTATATGTTCTATATAGCAAATTTATCAAGAATGTATATAAGAAAATTTTAATCATTGACGACGTAATTGCATCTGTGTTAATTCTAACAACTTTATTATTCCTTCTCTATCCATTTATAGTGTAAATATAAATTCTTACTTACTTATTTATTTATAAAACAAATTCAAGAAATTACACAATTACACAATTAATTACACATATAAATTTGTGATGTAGTAAAACTATATCTATTATATATATACCTAGTAAGTATTCACGAAAAACAATGGCTACTCAATAAAGTTTTGAAAAATAATTTCTTTCAGAAAATGTATGTAGGTATGTATCTATATGTATTCGATCATCTTTTAGACTCCATCTAAAAAGAATTAAAATTGAAAAAAATTAACATAAAATGTATGTAAAACAGTTTAAGTGGTTAGAGATATTTATAAAACCTTTTTGAATCTACACAACCAAAAAAAAGAGAAGATTAATAGTTGACCAATAACTGATAAAAATTTTTTACGACTGTTTAGAAATGAGGATGCGAATAAGAGCGAAACGAAGTGGTCTTTGTATTACTCAGAAAGATCAGACTTAAGTGTTATAAATGACATAAAAAGCTCATATTATGATCTGAAACAAAGAAAATCAATTCAAGCAATTAGAAATTTTGTGAAATGTTAAAGAGAGAAGAAGAAGAAGAGCTTGATATTGTGAAAATATTGGAAGTAAGATACCTACCATAATTTCATGAGTCACTGGGGATAAATCATCATTATGATCATTCACACAGTCGCTAATAGCGAATCCCACTCCGATACCAGACCCAAAAAGAATGGGAGAATTTTTCCAACCTAAAATAAAATTATAATACAACATACATAAATAATCCACTCAAATTTATGTTTAAAAATAAAAAGGTTAAATGTTTCTCTTGAAAGCAAGCAATGAAAAAAGCGGACACAGATTAATATATGCATACCAGAAATAATATGATCATAAGATAATTTTATTGCGAATTATAAAAAGCATGAAGGAATTACACCAAAAATAATTGCATTCATCCATGCTACTATAATTAAATTATTTCATCGCCTAAAAAGGGCCGAAAAGAGAGTTAGCTCAATCCACAAAATAACTTAAATCGATCAGTTAGCTTAAAAGTAACCAGAAATAATCTTTGTTGAGCTAACAAATGTCTTTTAAAATATTTTATTAAATTGTTCACCTTTGTTTCCAAACTGTAGGTATTTATCTAATTTATTAACTTGAATATTCACTAATCAGTAATTTATTTTCTGAAGAATATAGTAGGTACCTATATAAAATTTTCTAATCAAATAACAAATAAGCAATTACATCTTATTGACATTTCAATGATATTTTAAACACCGAACAAGGTGGCTACGTTTTGAATGAGACAATATACGTATATTTTTAGCTCTTTAACAAATATCATTTCTGATTACTTGTAAGCTAACTGATCGATTTCAGTTCTTTTGTGTATTGAGCTAACTCTCTCTTTGAACGATAAAATAATTTCAATTCTTTTTGGTTATCAATTATCGATTTATATAGCAAAATATTAAGTAATACGGTTGCCTTCGGAATACGAAAATCACATACATGTGAAAATTATGTTTGAATTTAAAACCTCTACAATTAATCTTGTTAAATAGAAAATTTTAGGAATATAAAGCTATCATTCAATCAATTCAAAACAGTTTTGATGTCCAGTTGCCATGTGGTCTCCACCTAGCAACGCCTGTTTATAGCCAATAATTTCAAAAAATGGATCAACTTGTCTTTTTTAATAAATAAAAGTTAATTCTACCAGTTTTTTTTTCTAAAAAATTTTCAAATCTGTCCAGTTGCCATGCAGGTCACTATTGCCTAGCAACAGATTATAAATACCTAATATTTAATTTTAAAATGTAACAAATCTTTCTTATTAAATTGAAGGTTGCTAATATTATGTGAGGATTTGAAACAATCACTTTTGTTGCCCAGATACCACTTGTAAACAGCAGCATAGCAAAGAGCAATAAATAGCCAATAATTTTATAGAAAATATCTTAAATAGTCAGGTGTTCAATCAATATTCCAAACACAGTAGTTAATCTAATAGCCTAAAAATTGCATGTCAAAATTGCAACAGAAATCAAAATCTCTGGTTCATGCACACCAGCCAATGTATTGAAATTGAAATTTAATAAGCACATGTTCATTATCACATGATTAACTTCCAAGTTCTATTGTGATCCTATTGGGTTTGTTTTTAATGAACATGCTGTTAAGATTTGGTATCTAGCTGGTAGTGTACAGGCAAGTATGAGTGGAGAAAATATTGATTGTCTGTCTATCTCACCGACTTCTATTATAAACTAGACATTGCACTTCTTTTAAAAAACATAGTTTCGGTTTTGTGTATGGCAAAAATAAATATAGTAGCTGCCTTTATATACTCGGCTGATCTGCCATACAATTACAAGTGAAATGCAGCATTCTGTTTGGCTGAAATATATTTGCAGCAATTTGCACAGCATACAATTTGTAATGGTGTGCATGCTGAGTGCAATGTCTAGTGTATAATAAAGTTGGTGGTCTATCTCTATCAAATGTGTGTGTTAAATAGAGAAGCCAATGCAATCAATGTAAGTTGAGAGACAATCAATACTTTCTCTCACTAATGCACCACTATTTAATTCTCAATGCATTGTATAACTTCTACTGAATTCTAGCTTCTGAATTAAGTCAACTATAAACCATGTTAAAACTCATTATAAAATTAACAATTTCAATTTATCACCTCTAACGCATTCCCTGATTTTAATAATTCACTCATTAAAAGAATGCATACATTAAGTGCTTTCTAAAAATATAAGAATTATTAAAATGAGAGAAGGATTTAGGAGAGGCAATAAATTGAAATTGGTAGCTTTATAATGATAGAGATAGGAATTTGTCAGCCGTGTGTAATCTACAAAGTAAACCATCAATATGCATTTCAATATTTTGAGAGTGAAACCTTTGTATTACTGTTGTTACTCTATGATTAGTTCAGTATTTCCATAGTATTGGACTCATCTCTCAATATGCCAGTAAAGTGACCTTTCAATTAAATGGAAATACTTTCGATACCAACATATCCTCAGTGAATATTAGTGTTCGTTTCAAGGTTTTTTTAAATAATAATAAATAAATAAATGGTTTATTTTACCAAAATAGCAGCTCGAAAGCTGAAAAATTGGTGGAGGCGATACATATAGTATACATAATGAAAATGCAACGAAGAGTTCTGACAACACATAAAAATAAAGTAGTACAAAAAAAATTTCGGACAGTACAGAATTGGATAAAGAAAGAGGTTATGCATGTTCATAGGTCCGTAAACTGTGTATAATATATGAGTTCTCGAAACTGTTGGTTCCGCGGATTCTGTTGAATGCTATCGGATTCCTGAGGGATCTGTTGAGATCTCTGCGCTGTGGAAGGTTAGCTTTGATTGAGGGCCATTGTTTTTTACAGATGAGTGATCTGCAGTCATTGAGCCTCTTGAGGCCTGAGCTTTGGAGGGCTTCTCTGTAATACTCGTTTGGGTAGATAACTTTCAGAGCCAGGCGTTGGATCCTTTTGATTTTTTCGGGCGAATGGTGGTTGAGTGAGAAATGCCATACTGGGCAAGCATACTCAAGCAAGGAACGGATAGAGGAATACCACATGGAGAGGATGTCTTTGTTGTGGGCCCTTGCCCTTTTGAATTGCCTTCCATAGAATTGAAGGGTCAGTTTACCAGCTTATACACATGTATCTATGACTTTGTTTAGATACTCATTTATGCCCATTTCCAAGGGTAAAGAGTTTGTTACAACTTAATTCCAAAGATATATGTATTTTTGCATAGGTACTCTGTAGATATGTATACATCTAGATTTTTCAAGCAATATTAAGGTATCTACATAAGAGCATCATAAGAGTGTGATAATTTCCATAGAATAAGAGGATTACTATACTCTTCCAGTATATTGCATCAAAATAATTTTTCCTTACATATTATAAAATTTTAATTTAAATGTGAATGGAATAAATTTGCTGGAGGTCAAAAATGGGGGGGTTGTGTGTTATTTTTTATTGCATATTTCTCAATTCCTCAAGATCCATTCAAAATGGATCCCAAAAGCCAGAAAAGTGACAGGCCCTTTACAATGTTTTAAGAATAAATGGACAAACTCACGTCTTGAAACTAAGAATAGAAGAAGACTACCAGTAACACCTAAAATAAGTCCAATACCTGCAATAAAAAAAATTCATTTGCATTTTGTGGATATAAATTTTAATAGAAATAATTATTTAGTTCATTTTTAATACATATCTATTATGTAAAATACAAAAAATCCTTTCTTTTATAAAATTTCATAAAACTTTACATACCTGAATGGGATATCAGATTTTGTACACAATTATCAGCTTTTTGTGAATTAATTTTATTTGACATTTCTAAAAAATGAAATACATGATCATAAATTTGATAAAAATTACAAAACATAGCAATTCACAAACATCATAGATCATACATTTGATGGCTTAAAATTAAATAGATAGTTTTTGAGTGTTCTTTAAGAATTACAATATTAAATAGATGTTTTATAAAATTAAGAATTTTATATGTAATTTATAATGATCCATCCCTAGGCTTTTTGCCATGGAAATTTTTTTTGAATAGTAAATGTTCGATCTATACAAATATATAAGTGTTACATTTGCAGCATATTTAAGACCAATTTTTTCTAAATAGTTTATTGATTTAACATCCTTGCAGTAGATTCAATATTGGCAAGGAATAAAAAATAAACGAAATCTAGCATCTTGTTTACCGATTTTAGCTGAAAAATGTTTAATAATTTTTAAATAATCCACCAAATAATAAAAGTGATTTAACTTATGAACCTTTTTAATAGATAATATATTTGCCTTAATGTTTCCTTTAGGACTAATACTTCCATACTTTCAATACAAATTTTCTCATGCGCTGTTTTACAATCTAGAATTAGATTGTTATCTAAAAACGTAGAGGTCTAGATGACCACTTTTTTCAGAGACATAAATGAGACATTTAAAATAGTTGAATTCAGCTTTTGTTTGTATTTAGTACGTCAGTAATTTTAAGAAAACGTTTACCGTTTTAAATAAGGGTATTATTTTCTGCTATAGCAAAATGTCACTTATCAACAAAATATCTCTCATTTTTCGACAATGGAAAATGTAGGTGACTATAGTATAAACTATAAATTACATTAAATGTGTTTATAAATCAACACATGTCAAACAGTAGGCATGCTCTGACACCCCTTATTTAATATTATATTAAAATGTACTCAGATATATTTGTTAGTTGGTGCACCTGTTAGTCATTTGTATTACATAAGTTTAAGTATATAAATTTATATTAATAATATTTCTGATTGGCTTAATTATATATGTTTATTTTAGTTTTCTGTCACTTTAAAATTGGTAGTTTGTAATGAATAAATATATAAAAATATTGTCATATTGGTCATAACTGATATTCCAATATCAGTTATATAAATTAGTATTGTATTGGATATGAATATATCAAAGTTCATGGCAAAGATAACTAACAGTTAACAGCTAGTTTAAATAAGTAATTTTAGGTTTTAACTATGTTTACATGATTAACAAACGTTCTTGTTTGGTACTTATTCTGCAGGAGCTAAATGCTTTTGTATACATTTCAGGCCTCATTAAGTGTAATATTATTAAGTCTCTGAATATAAGAGTGAAGATAATTTGCAAAATTAGTAAAAAATATTAAGTATAAAAAGTACAAGTATAAAATATTATTGTCCCATATCCCCTTATTATGCATATTACACAACTCTTAACCATTGGGATTGCCATGTCCTATTTATTCTAAATGTTTAATTTTTTCATTTCTCTTTATTTACATTATATCTGCAATTGCTTATGTTTAGCCCAATTAAAGGGATAGTTTAGCCAAAAAATAAGGGATAATCTCGATCAGCAACTCTTGCTGCCTTTTATTCCTTGGTCTGTAATGATTTTTTTATTCATTCCTAAATAAATTCATATTCTTATCTTAATTAATTTTATAATGTACATATATCTGATAATATGTTTCTATGTATGTGTCTAATAGTTATTTATTCATTTTTAAAGAATTTCTTTTTCTCAAATTTTGTATTCTTAAAACATGAATTGATATGAATCATAATGATATTTCATATTTGAATTCTTTCTATCTACATTACTCAATTTACTCAATTAATACAAGTTTTTTATATTACCTATAAGATTTCATTGCTTACTATATTTGATTGATTTTATTTCAGGGAAAGAAAATTAAGAATGCACAAGAAATTAATTCCAGTAATAGATTTTATAATTTATATCTCTAATTCCTCTCATTGATATGTTATAAGTTTACAAATTTTTAAAATTTTCAAACCTTTAATGGACAATTAGTTTTTATAGTTAATATTAATATTGACTTTATTTAACTTATTGACAAATTCAAAAAGTGGCATATTGGTTACATAAAATCAAATAAAATCCATAGTTAATACTGTTATTTAATGTTATTTCTATGCATTTCCCAAACAGAGAGATTATATTAAGGGTTATAAGAGTTTAATAGGATGCATTTAAAAGATTATGCAA
This sequence comes from Minona dolichovesicula, assembly GCA_036873645.1. Classification (NCBI taxonomy): domain Eukaryota; kingdom Metazoa; phylum Platyhelminthes; order Proseriata; family Monocelididae; genus Minona; species Minona dolichovesicula. The sequence goes on along the minus strand of JAYJLU010691030.1, from coordinate 2,376 downwards.
CTTATTCTCAATTGCATAACTAAAAAAACACAATGGAAACATTAACTGTTAATTAAGTTATCAAAATTGTTTCTCCTGTATGCAGTACCTTTAAACAAAAAAGTCACAAGAATCCACACTTTAACAAAAGAAAGTGCCAGCAAACAAATGATTGATGTCTATGACAAAATCATTTCCAATCAAACACATATTTTGCACTCCCACCAACTATGTCAGTGAAAGAAGAGCTGATTATCCTATGCATGTCATTGAATCTACATACTACCATACTACAAATCATGACATGTCTTTCATTTTTATTAACATTTTAAAAAATACTCATGCTCCATTTCTTGTAAATTGTTAAATATTTATTTCTAATTAATTCTTTATCACATGTTTTTTCAAATTTATCAGTGATTAATTGACTTTTACACACATTTTTAAAATAATTTCCTTACACAGATGGAATGTGATTCTTCGGCCTTAAATATTTTCTTAGGAAGAATTCAAAATAGTCAAATAATTCCCTTTCCTAGAGGTAATCATTATATGTATTATTCAAATTATTCCAATAAGTTACATGTTTTTATCTACTAACCTATCATGCATCATTTAGTACAGGTTTCGAAATTTTCATTGTAAGATAGTTTAAGACTCTAGCATAATGTGGATGAGAATTTGAATAAGAATGAGGATTCCAATTTATTCTATAATAATGATTCCAAAATGATTGGGTTCTGATATTCTGAATATTTATCTAAAATCAGTGATTTTGTAGATATCCCATCTGTTAGTTTGAGAGTTTGAAATAAAGTCAAGTACATATATGAACTAAGAAGATTTAATAATAATTCTGAGGACTAAATAAATAATAGGATGTGAAATCCCTTCAATAAAAGATAAATTCTTGTGTCGGTTTTTCAATATTCTGATATTTAACAAATCACATCAATAAGTATAACATGAGTCTATAACATGGTCTTATCAACATCGGCTATATCCTCACTTTCATCATAAACAAATAAATATATCAAATCCAATAAATTGTAAACGTAATTGTATCTTTCTAATATTTTCAGCATTGAAGAAATATCAAGCTGATTCTTTAAATGAGACAGTTAATATGACTAAACGGTGTATAGAAGTAAGATTTTAATCGATATTTTGTCTTTAAAAACATCATCGGACATCGTTTTTGATGAATAATCAAGTTAATCAATTATAGTTTGAAGTGTGCCACTGTCCATATTATGATATAAGATAGCACAATCTCTATACGGCGCTTTTTAACTTTCCATTCCCGAGAATTCATAGCCAAAATTCGAACCCTTGGATTGGTGGTCAAGCGTTCTAATCATTCGGCCAGCGCTCTCGACAACAAACTGCCCTTCTGTTAGTAGAATGATAACATAATTTATTTGCTTCAAGCTTAATAATCTCTATGTCAGATTCAGCAATCAGTTGAATTGACATACAGTATAAGAAGACTTTCAAATTGTCATTCTTTTGTAGAGAGTACTGTCCGAATGGTTAGAACGCTTGACCTCTAATCCATAGGTCGAGAGTTCGAATTCCGGCTATGCACTCTGGGAATGAAATATATAATTATTCTAGCTATAATATGTGTATATTGTTTGGATAATTGTTTTATTTATTGTCACTCTATTACTTTTAAAACAATTGTTTTCTGAATTAAATAGGAGAGGAATCTCTCTCATGATAATTCATTCGATGGTTTGAGAGCAATCGGCGTCTTTGGATTTCAAATACCTCTGCATTTCGGAGGAAAGGGATTTAATCATACCGAGTACCATAGAATGATGGAGGTCATCGGAGCTTATGATTCGACCCTAGGAGTCATTCTTGGCTTACACCAGGTAATAAACACACAATCTATATTCAATAGGGGTTTTCAACAGGAAATAGAACATGCCCATGTATCTTTTTTACTACTTGCTAAGTCAATAGTAGTGAATCATTGCACCTGGTAAGGTAAATAAATAAATGCTTTGTTTTTTTAAAGTTGTCAAACGCAACCTTTCAGATGCATACATTGAGACAATGATGAGATAATTAAATAAAAGTAAATAAAAAAAGGCAGGAAACAGATCACTGCAAAGCAAAATTAATAGAAAGTAGAAGTTTTTTAAAAGGGAAAATTGGAGAAAATAGTTCAATGTAAAACAAAAAACAGAATAAAAATGCAAATAAACATGATCAGGTTAATAAAGGTTCTTTAATTGTTGTGGTTTAGAACGGCGGTGGCGAGATTGTGACGGCGCGGAGGCAGCGTATACCTATGTGCGTGGTTCGATCAGGAAGGGTGTGGTGGAGGACATGGTCTGGATCAATTAATATCTTTGAGAAAAGTTTGCTATCAGCTTTTGTCGCATT
>JAYJLU010688808.1:0-11796 GCA_036873645.1 Minona dolichovesicula | reverse complement strand
AGAGAGAGAGAGAGAGAGAGAGAGAGAGAGAGAGAGAGAGAGAGAGAGAGAGAGAGAGAGAGAAGGAGAGAGAGAGAGAGAAATATATATTCGATTATATGCTGACATTAAATCAGTTAAATGTCAAATTGATTTTTTCATTGGATAGTAAACAATGTCAATAGAACTTCATGAACATCTATGGTTTTTTAGAACTAAAAGGCTTTTGCAGTTATTCATTCAGCTGGTATTTCCTGGATTTGTTTATTTTTATAATTAAAAACAACTAACTGCAGCAGGTATAATTCCTGGATTTGTTTATTTTTATAATTAAAAATAACAATCAATATTAAGACATTATTACTGAATAAATTATTTGATAAACAAAAATTCTATTCATTGAATCCACGTAGATATCTTGACAGTGAAAATCTGTATCTATATAATATTTTGGAAAAGTGAATGTTCTTATAAACGAAACAAATAGAATGAATAGAAAACGGATTCATCGAAATATTTTATTGTTATACAGCATGTTTCCTTTTCAATCAAGATTTAAAAATGAATTACGCGGTACAATGTGTTCAGAGTTAAAACAAAAAATTTAAAATTAAAAGAAAATTTATACTAATAAAATCTATTCGCAGCACAGGTTTCACCTTACTATTCACGTCTTACTTGTTGGAATTATGAAGACAGTCTTAGCAATCCTTCTTGTCTTGGTATTGGCAGTTTCGTTTGTCACGACAATGGACAGTAATGCTTTAATCATTATTCCTCATTATCGATTAAAAGAAATAAAGATAAAACATTATAGTAGTTGCGAAGAATAAAAATTAAAAATAAAACTTTAAAATATTTAAAAAACTTTTTTAAAACAATTATTATTGAAAGACGCACAATATAGGTATTTTTAAATCTTGTTTGAAAAGGACAAATGCCTATACGTAGTCGAAACATGTTGTAAATAATAATAATAATAATAAAATATTTCGATGAATCGATGTCTATTCTATATCTACATATATGTTCATTAATTCAATTCGTTAATTCTTTGGGGCTATAGAATAGTATAAATGTATGTATGTATATTGACTGTAAATTTATGAATAATTGCACAAAAGAGGTGCCATCTTGAAACCTTTTATATTTAAAACTTTGATTCTTTTTTATTTAATAAACCGTTATTATTAAGTTAATGATGCATCATTGAAGTTTCAACCTTTTGTTATAATTGTTGTTGAGTCTAACAGTTATCAGGGGATTTAATGTACTCGCAGAGATGGCCATCATGAAAAATATTCTCGTCAGGTGCAAATCGAAAACGCATCTCGTATTCAATAAAGTTGACATAATGAGGGGACCCCATGAAAAGAGGAATACACTCCATGTAATGAATAAGTTCTTAGCCAATTTGTGGGAGCCATCAGCGCCATTTGTTCCTCCCGAATTGTTAGTTGGCGCAACTCGACTTTGCGATTTCAGAAAGTTCCTCAAAATTCCAACATATGCGCACATGGATATAATGACTGATGGCATACCCACTGACACACAACCGAATATGATAATATATAATAAACTCGATTGATGACAATCTAAAATCAAGCAACAACCAAACTCTTTGTTGAAACCATAAGCCCCAAAATCAAACAGAGGAGGTAAAGCAAACAATACAGACAGGAAAACACAAGATATTATCCACATCCATATCTTTTTATGGCCAAATAATTTGCCATAGTATGATGTTCGATGCACCACAAATGTATATCGATTTACAGCTATTAGCGTGTAGTTTAAAAGGCTCGTTTCCATAGAAATCATTCCTAAATATCCCAAAGCTGGACAGACAATATCTTTGAATGCTCCATCGTGAAATCGAGTAATATTCAGCATGGCTGTCGTGATAGAGACGAAGACATTTACTGTGAGGTCCAGACTAGCCTGTATCGATACGAGTAGATATGAGCCGCTTTGCAGTGATTTGTGTTTGATTGACAGGATGATAATCACCAGATTCATCACTATTCCAATCACAGAAATTGCCAGTAGATATACCAGAGAAAATATTCGAAATGGAAACTCTAATAGAAATGTTACATCATTTTCTTGAGATATATTTAATCCATGACTGTTATTCATCGGAACGGTGAATTATTATATTAATCCAGTACATTTAGGCTAGATCTTTATAGATTTAAGAGTAACTACTACTATAAAAAAATAGAAATTGGCGAAATATATATACTTAAATTTATTAACCAATTGAATGCACTTTTTCTTTTGATTCTAAACTGTCAAATCAAATCATTTACGTTCATAATCTATGCATTCTTAGCTGAAAACTTCGATTTCAAGTTATCGCATAATTTGAAATGAATAACTCATTATTATTCTTTCTTTTTCATTATACTGTGCTTAATCTAGGGTTCTTTGGCGGTGCGGTTCTCACGAATTGTACCAGTTGCAAGAATTCCTCGTTCCTTCAGAGACTTCAACAATTGTAAGATGTTAAATAATTATCAAAAATTATAGCGTGGTGTTCTTGATTATTCACAGCTAGTGCACTGTGAATACTGGGCGAATGTATTTTTCCTGTGGTGAAAAGAGAAACAATTACTTGATGCGAGGACCCAGAACTTTGCATACCGGTAAAATAACTGTGTACCTATATATTAAATAAATGTATATGTTGTAAAAAATGTATATATTAAATAAAAAAGTTTACTTTTAGTAATTAGATAACAACAAATCTTTACAGTCAATTATTAGTATAGTGAATCAAAACAATACTTCATAAACTCATGCTGTGGTGTAGTGGATATAGCATTGCTGATGGCAGTGTGGAAGGTCCCGGGTTCAAATCCAAGCGGATAACAAAATGTTTCTTTGCATAAATGTTTATATTTGCTTTCTAATATTTAAATATTACAATTCGGGTATTTCATGATTTGAATATAATTATTCTAGGTAATAACATTTTTTAAAAAATATGATTACATGGTCGATTTTTAAAAAATAACTATACGCCAATGTTCGTAAAATCGAACATGTTTTTAAAAAACTCTTTTGTTTAGGTTATTAGCGTTTATACCTATATGATTAAACTGCATAGCAAGGAATTAGTACAACTTGTTAATTAATGAAATAAATACAGAAATTCATTTACTTATCTACACAAATGCAGAAAGACTGATCAAAGTTGAAGTCCAGTTGGTCACACAATAAGCATAATTTCAAATAAAATTTAAAGTATAGATAAATAAAAGAACTTCAGATATTTATGCATTCTATATGTCTACTATAATAAATTGTATATTAAATTGCTTTGAAGACATTTTAAATAACAATCTGTCATGAGATTCAATACCAGTTTATGCAATGTTCGTTTGGCGCTTAATGGAAATACTCATCAGTTCTCTCATTGCAAATGGTATGGAACTATTTACATAATTGAAATTCTTCATGGACCAAACCTAAAGGCATTATAGCTTCATTCAAATCTACCAAGAAGGTTATAAATAGCGTGGATCTCCAATGAAGCTCTCAAAACAATCAAACTCAGAAACGAACTGACTCATTTAGCATTGGCCTATATAGTCATTGGCATTGTAGGCAACCTGATTTTTCATTCAAAAAAGAAGTTTGTTCACGGAGGGAGTTTCAAACTCGCAAATGGTCTGGTCAAACTCAAGCGGCATGGTCTTTATTGCATCTGAGACAGCTACCAATATACCCACATAACAACTATTCTACTCTCAGTAACAGCATGGTCGATACACATTTATATTCATGAAAAATACAAATATAACTCAAGTTACAACATGAAATATAACTCGAATGCTGGGTATTTAATTTCCATCATATTATTTTAATCTACGACAAAAGCCTCCAACTAATTCATTCTATCTCACCACCATCAAATTCCACCAACACCTAATTTAGCCATGTAAAAATTTTCTTTTTTACGAATAAAATTCTGTTTATAGTAGATAATTAAATCATATACTAATTATCAAGAAAGTTGATTGGATGAAGGATTCCAATTACACAAATTTTGATTAAAAGTATTTTTCTGACAGATCTTATATTAATTAGCCTGGATGACGATTCATATCGATTTTGAAGAGGGAGTCTTTTGAATTATCACGAATTGTTCCTGCAATGTTTACACTATTGTGTAAACATTGCAGGAACAATTCGTGATAATTACACATTAGAACGATCGAAAAGGAAAGTATCCAGAATTTTTATGATTAGACAAATTTTTCTGTGTTACGTTTCAAAACCGAAACCGAAACCGAAACCGAAACTGAAACAATATATAACTCAATTAACACTGTGTGGAAGTATTGAGTTGGGAACCGCAATAATCTCTTTCAAGATTAGACATAGGCCATATGAATGGAAATGAGTTTATTGAGAATTTCTCAAAAATCACACTTTGTATAGTATCATTTTGGCTCAGGGACTAAGGAAACGTAAAGTTTTGGTAATGGAATTATTAATAGTTTCATAAACTCTGGAGTTCAGAACAAAATATAACAAAACGAGGTCAATATCAGTAGAAATATATCCAGAGGATAGCAGTTTGATATTTCAAAGCGAATAATTGCAATGGTAATATTTAAAACTAAGTTTATTATTGTAATTATCGGACTATCAAATTAAGTTGCAAATATACTAGGTTTACTATACCATCCAACCTACTAATTAAACAACTAAACAATTTAAGCTTCAGAGAATTATGATTAACGAGAAATTGGACTGGGCACGGGCGTTATTGTTAGCCTATAGCATTAAAAAAGGTTTTGTTTTAGGTTGTCGGTATAAGACATATTCTCTGTAAGAACGACAAAAAGGTTTCGCCATGGTATAGCATCCCTGAGTACCGCGTTTGTGAAACTGCAACGCAAAACAACTCTCAAAAACTAGAACGACTGTTTAATCGTCTCGTGCCAATTCTTATATTGGTGGTCCTATCTGCCAATTGTGCCAGTTTTCCGACTTTATCAAACAGAAGTTCTGCGATGCCGTGAAACTCTATAATATATAGCGCAGACTCGGAATGGAGAAATGTGATCCGGAACACATTTCTCCATTCCTTTATATGTCTGTTCATGTGGTGCCCCAACTCAACCTCATACTATTACAACTAGATTTCTCAAATCTTTCTTCCCTAAGGATAGTATTGTTGATAATTGATAATTAATTATCAACAATACTATTCTAACAACCCCAACATATCTCGTTTTTATTTTTACCTTCACTGACTATTTAAATACTATCTATAAGAAAATATTATACTGCTATGCAACTCTCTCTTGTCTTGTCAATTTTTATCTAATTTTGTTTGAGCCATTGAAATGTGTATCGACTCTTGTCACAAACTCATCAAAAACTGAAGATGCGATAGCCTACTATGCAATTTTAGACGATTTTGTCGAAAACAATTTTTTAGTAATTTTGTTGAAGCTTCACAATCGAAAAATCGTAAGAAACTGAAGAACCGTCAAGCTAAAAAGCGATTTAGTTTCGACAAAAGTTGGGATAAAAATCGTTTAATATTTTTTATATACCTATAATACAGGGTGTGCCGAAAAAAACCAAGCCACTGAATTCAGAAGTTAATAGACTCTGTAATACATAACCAATTAATATCAAATTTTGCATGTTATTTTACCAACATATTTGGCAGTAAAATAGGAAGTTTAGTTCTGTTAGCTTTAAGAGTTTTCGAGTAATGTTCACTTGAAAATTCAGGTTCATAAAAGTATGTGCATAGATGAAATACCAGTGGTGTTTAACTGATTCTATTCATCATGATTTCTACTCACTCCAGTCCTTTATTGTTATAAACCAATCTCTATTGTTGTTGATATTATCTATTTCAATTTTTGTAATACTGCTGTTCAATCTAACTCGCAAGTCTGAAAATTTCTCATGCCGTCGTACAGCAAAGAAGACAATGTTCTTATCCAAAACTTACGACAACAAGGCTGGTCCGCTCGTAGAATGATAAGAGAATTTCCTAACAAGAACGGTGTAGGAACAAGGAGCGGTGTAGACCATATCATCAAGAATGTGGACAATTATGGTACTGCTGACAGAGTCCAAGATTCCGGTCGCCCACGTTCTGTCAGAACTGAAGAGAATGTCGCTTATGTGAGAGATCATGTTATCACTCAGGAATGGCGACCAGTGGCGATATCGGCTCCAGGCTTAAGTTCAAACAAATGGCGGACACATTAAACACCTATTTTAAGTTTTAACTTGTTGCTGATATAATTCTTTTAGTGATTTGAAAATGAAATCCTGATTTGTAAATAAAGGTTACTTATACTACACGAATTCTATGCACATACTTTTATGAACCTGAATTTTCAAGTGAACATTACTCGAAAACTCTTAAAGCTAACAGAACTAAACTTCCTATTTTACTGCCAAATATGTTGGAAAAATAACATGCAAAATTTGATATTAATTGGTTATGTATTACAGAGTCTATTAACTTCTGAATACAGTTGCTGGTTTTTTCGGCACACCTGGTTAATTTTTAAAAATTGATTTTACAAAAATCGTCAAAAATCGCATAGTAAACGCATCTCATTAAAAGCTATCTGAATTAAGCAATTTTACGTACTAATTTAAATCGTAAGAAAATCTCAATTCAGTCATTATATAGGCGTGTATGTATAAAAATTAATGATTGAGAATTTCTCAAATATTAAATTTTATTATCTAGATTGTTTCATTATTTGTTGTTAGATTATCACAAAATTCTAATAAACTATATAGGTACAAACTATATAGTGTATGTAAATTAAAAAGTTTAACACCATAATAGCAAACTTGATTAGATTGAAGATGATAATCAATTTTGCGTCATTTAAATTTTTCATTTAAATTTTGAGAAAATCTCGCACTTACTCATTTTTCAAGTTAGTGTAATTGAGGAGCAGCCCGTATTGTTTACAATTCTCATTAAATATGACGTCACTTTCACATTTAATTAGGTTTTTGAAATTATTCTTAACTTTTCTGAATATAAGTTTCTCTCCATGCCTTGGACAGGTGTTTTCAGCTTAAATTGAATGCCTCAAAGACCAGAGCTTGTTATTGACTTCAGAAGAAACAAGAATGCAAGAGCCAACAAAGATATCTATCCAGGATGAATTGAAATTGAGATAACTCCTAGCTACAAATACTTGGGCTGTCTGATTGATGAGAAGCTGAGCTGGAAGGAACACGTCGAAGCAGTAACCAAAAAGGCATATAAAATACTTTTTCTTTTAAGCTTTTGCAGCTAAGAGCAGTCAATTCGAATAAATCAACGCTCAAATTAATTTACTCTATAGCTAACATCAGTAGTGTATTATCCTACGCAGCATATGTTGGTATTCGTCCATCTGAGAAAAAGAAAAATGAAGGCTAAAATCACTGGAGAAAAGAGCACTGAAGATAGCCCGATGCAAGGACTGTTTAGAATTGACACTCGATCAGACAACGGAAAAAAGAAGTAAAGAATGGACACAGTCTACTGAAAGATTATCAACATCCAATGGTGAACTGCCATTCCGCAGTGGCAGGGTCTCAGTTCGCGTGGTGCAGAACAATTTGATTCAGTCAATCAAGCATTCCAAAGATGATAATCTCCTATAACACTTCTGTTTCCAGGGTTCATTGTTGACTTTTTTGTATTTTGTAATTTTTTATAGAAGTTTTTTTGACATTTTCTATTTTTTGACTTTTTTTAAGAAGTTATCTTGTACCTATGTTGTATCATATTCATTTATCATTATGCTGCCCATGTAGAGAAATTCCTTACGGCTAATAAATCCTATTCTATTCTATAGATGTGGGATCTTTAACCTAGTGGTTAATTTAGTAGTAGTATATTCAATATAGGAAGAGTTATTCTTCCTCCGGGCAATTGTATAAACTGTATAACTATATCTCTATTGTCACTGGGTTTTTGTGTAATAAATCACTAAGATTCTTTTGTTTATAATAGATGCGTAAGCTAATTCTTTTATTGGATTTAATATTGTTATTGATCATTTTCTTTATCATTTGTTCATTTTATCATTTTATCAATTTTAATACCATTAAATGGTATTCTTTATCGTGTTAAAACATTTGTCCAATGGTGAGAATCTTATATTCAGAAAAGTGGAGAATAATTTCAAAAAACTAATTAAATGAGAAAGTGACGTCAGATTTAATGAGAATTACTCATTTTTATTCATACGACCTATTCTTATTTTTACAGTCTATTATAGATTCAGCATTGAAATAGGAGGTTTTAGGTGTTAACAAGGTAATAGGTAACCCAATGTAACCAATTTCCAGGGCAAATGTTTGGGATATTAGGTTTATTATACATATTAGGTTAAAATTATATTACAGGATTTTTGTTTTATTTATTCTAATTTGACAATTATTTGATAGTAGACGATCTTTCAATTTTTGACCGCCATTTAATGTATTTTTCGGTGTTTTCTATTTCTATTTCTATTATTTTGATTCCCCTGTTTCCTATTCATGTAAGTATTATTTTTCACGTTAACTACATTAGAAAAAACGGTATGAATTCATTAAATTCAAGCATTCTCTATGTTTCAAAATTTTCATTATTCTCATTTGCACCAAATTAAGATTAATCACATTTATTCACTTTATTTAAAATATATTATGTATCACGTTCAAGCCTATTGAATAATCCATGAAGCTCTGCACAGGAAAATGGCAAATTTTTATTAAAATAATCATAATTGTTTTTTACAATATATGCTTGTACATTAATGTAGATTGTCTTGTTGAATAAATGTTTCTATTGATATTAATTGAATTGATTAATTAATAATAATTGAATTTACATCTTGAATACTCACATGACGTCTCACATAGACATGGACATTTAGTGATGTCAAAGTAGGTTTTAAGACTTTTAAAGATGTTAATCTGTAGAAAGAAATTCTTCATTTAAAAAAATCTTTTAATCGCTTTAACACCTTCTACTATTAACACTTAACTGAAAACTTTGAAAAGATTTTGAAAAAACAAAGAATTTCTTTCTACAGAAACATCTTTAAAAGTCTTAAAACCTACTTTGACCTCACTAATTATATATCTAATTATATATCTATAAAATGTGATGCTATAAATATTAGGTGGTCAGTTATAGATGTAACACAAGAATGATGTTGGAACCCAGCTCAGGCCTCACAGACCACCTATTTTTCAGATATTTATATATATATATTTTAACATATAGGGCGTCTGGTAAACTTGCATGTTTTAAACTTCAAATTTTAAGAGAAACGTTAATACAAATTCAGGTTAAATGACAGAAAGGTATAACAAATAATGTGTAATAAAGTCATAAGTCACCTAGATAATACCATATAAGTTTAGATATATGCTCCATTAGCTTGAATAACTGCCGTACAATGGTCTTATAATTTCAAACTGTTGGTTCATTTGTGGGTGATCAATGTTTCAAAAAATTCATTGACAAAGTCACATATCTCATATACATCATTGAAATCCCTGTGTAACTTGGCATTCTCCATGTTTCTAAAGACAAACCTGTCCATTAAATTTATGTCAGGTGAATAAGGGGGCTGGCAAACCTTTGTCACCACCCTGTTGTCCAAATATTGTTCTGTAATGCAAGCCCTGTGTGGACGAGCATTGTCATGCATCCACAGCACCCTTTCTGCTATGGTGCCATTAGCCTGAAGGTGCTGCAGACAGTTGTTGAGGAATTCTATGTAGCACTTGGCATTTATAGTACCGGCATTCTCAAGCAGTTCAAAATAAAAGTCTCCATTAAAATTTGTTGCTATGATAATCATTCTTTTTTGTGAGGATATTGATTTCCAAACAAGGTTTTGCATACAATTTCTCTCTTATCTTCACAGTGGTGTGCGTGCTGAGTGCAATCTATAGTATCAATCAATCTAATATTGATCAATAATAATTACTCTCCACTCCGTGTTAAGCAGTATTCTATTCAATACAGTTATTCTCAATGTAATTGTAATATTGAGAAAATTTTATGGGTTTAAAAAATGCAATAGTTTACTGGACACCCTATATAAAATGTTTATGGGAGGGATATCAGAATGGGTAAATTCCTCTCATATTTGAGTCAATAAGCACATTCATTTGGATATACATTCATCTTATACCATTAAGCATGTTTCTTATTCTGACATTGTCACCCACAGGATATCCTGTAAATTACTACTTTTTATACATAAATCACTCCAAAAATGAGTTTGTCACACAAGATCTTGTTCAAAATAACCACAAAAAATTCCTGCCATTAAGTAGAATGTTCAAAAGTTAGAAACTATCCAAGCTCTTCATATTGTTCAGGATAGTTTAAGCTTAGTCAATCTGCAGAAGATGGTGATCAATTTTGTTTGCAATTTCCAGATTCTGAAATAGCTAAGGCCTATAAGCAAGAATTCTTTTAAAGTGAAATATGTTATTATGTATGGCATTTCTCTTTATCTGCATGATATCTGTTAGAGGAAGATTTCCAAGGAGTATACCCTTCACATTTAAATATGATAAAACAACTTCAAAGTCAAGTGAAGATTTAGAACTACAGTTAACAATTTGTCTGATCCAATACAAACTCATTACACACTTCTAAAAATCAGTATAATACTTTTTAGTTAATATATTAATGGATAATTATCGATGCAAAATTGTCACTAAGAGCTCCATAACTTTTTCATTAAAAAAACATATGATGATCTTTAGGCAGCTAATATACCATCCTTTTGCCTTACAAAACCAAATATTGATTGATGGATTATTCCATCCTTAACCCCAAGTTGTGACCGTCAGAGATTTCAAAGGGTGGAACTTTTTTCTTAGCCTTTAATATGTTAAATAATCAATTTTAAATTTAGTAATAATTATAGATAAATCATTAAATTAAATATCCTTACAACATATTGGCAATTAAGTTGGGTCAAACTAAGTGGTTACCATAATATGGTCTGGTTTATAACTGCAAATAAAAACAAACAATTAGTTAGTATAACTTCATGAACCTGTCAACTTTTGAAATCAACCCACGTCTGCTTTTCTATAAAGTTCTTTAAATAAGTTGACATGAACTTTGCAACTTTGAACCTATTTGTCAATGGTTTGACATTTTTTACTTGTGGTATGTATGGACTCCAACTCTTAAAGCAAGTTAATTTTTAAAGGTTTCTATACCTTTTCTATTACTAACCAATATGACTTAATGCAGCCAGATCTCCTATTTTTAAATCCATAACAGCAAAATATAATGACCAATTGTAAGTTCAACTTGTAGGCAACTTCTCCAAATAGTTATCAACCTTTAGCTAATCATGTCTGCTATAACTTTTTAAGTATAGCTCTAAAAATGATTTAGCAAAATATATTAGTATTTAAAATATGGGATATATCATATGTTTTTGATAGAATTCCCTTTTGATTGATATATATATTGTACATATATAGGTGAGCATATATATTCTATATTTAAATCATTTTCCTCTACAATAAAATCATGCGTGATTTATGTTTATGTTTCTACTTTAAATTTTAAGTATATTGTATATGTAGAATTTCTAAATTGTTATTTTTTTATATTTTAGACTCTGTGAAGATTATATAATGGATACTGTTAAGCGTCCAAAAGATACTCATGATAATTCCTTTGAACTTGTCCGAGTCTGTCGCAATTTAGTGGCAGATTTAGATTCAGAAGACAAAGAAAATCAAAATCTTCAAGTTTTTCTCAGATTAAAACCAAATGATAACTAT
>JAYJLU010688807.1:0-18783 GCA_036873645.1 Minona dolichovesicula | reverse complement strand
TTTCTTTCTCTTTCTCTTTCTCTCTCTCTCTCTCTCTCTCTCTATCTCTCTGTCTCTCTCCTCTCTCTCTCTCTCTCTCTCCTCTCTCTCTCTCTCTCTCTCTCTTTCTCTCTCTCTCTCTTTCTCTTTTATATTAATATATTTTGAAAGTAACTTTTAACATTTCTTTTTACAGAATCGGGTAAAAATAAACCAACAAATAATCAATCAGAAAGAAAGAAGTCCACATCCGAAATGTCTAATGGTAATCGACCACCTAGGCTGTCATCTGTCAGCGAGCCGGCGCCCACTCCAATACCAATTCAAGTGCTTATGCAACAGAATATATCCCCATCCAAACAATTCACAATGACCACCACTCAGCAATCAACGACCAAAACTAATCCACAACAGACTGTGACAACATCTGCACCACCTGTAGAAAACATCATGAAAAACATGCCCACGCCATCCCCTCACATACCTCCTGTGACAGTCGCTACACCTACTGGTGGTCCTCCTGTTGGTCCTAACCCTCCTGTAGGCCCTCCTGGTGGCCCCCATATGCCACCGGCAGTACCTCAAATTCCACCTTTAACATTACCGAATGGTCAGCAGATTAGCTTAGTGCCTATGAATGTACCTGGAGCCAATAGTCAGTTGCACGCTTATTTCCTCGCTTGCTATCACCAGCAATACTTACAGTCTTTACAGCAGCAACAGACACAACAGCAAGTGCCAACATCTGGACCACCACCGCCGCCGCCTCCTGGTCATTTCATGCAGAATGTGCAACCGGTCGTTGTACAGGTTGCTCCCAACACAGAAGTATGCGTTTTTTTAAATTATTGGAATGCCAATTTAAATTATACACATACCTTTCTTTACTGTCACGTATTGCTACTTGTTGAGTTAAGTAGTGTAGAGCGAAAGCTGCCGAAATATTTATTTATAATTTTGCAATAAAATGAATATTTTGCTTTTGTCAAATAGATTTATTAACTATTATGAGCTCAATACCGTAATTTAATTACGTGTTCGTAGTAATTATTTGACAAAGGCTGATTCATTGAAGCTTTTATGCAAAGTTTGGTGCATTTATGAATTTTTCGGGCGGTTAGTAGTGTACATATTTGACTTTACTTTGCTTTTGTCAAATAGATTTATAATTATTTTTACACTATTCATTCAGTTATTTTTACCTGTACCGGCGTTGCGAAGTAAAAATGAAGAAATGGCACTGAAATCTTTAATTTCCTCCGAATATAACGTGGCGCCTCGACTCTCTTTACAAAACTTACAGAATCAATTGAATCCCATGACAGTTAGCAGCCAGCAGTGGCCCCTAACCAATCATCCCGGCGCATCATCCTTTCCAATGCCGCCACATTCTCAACAAGTGTCACCACCGATGCCACCACCTTATTTGACTTCTCCACCCAATCAGACAGTAGGGCAGCAACCACAATCTAATGAACTACTAAATGGACCCATCAAACAACAAGTTGTACACTCTGAGAAGGACGTTCATAAAAATGATAATCGCGCTGACGAAAAGAAACAATTTCAGCAGTTGTTGAGTAAAAGTAAAAACATATAATTTCCATATTTATCATTGACAAATAAACAGCTTGTTATTTAGTCCTCTCAGGGAGTTTTAGCTTTCTTACCCCTTAGCTTCTGTAGGGTCACTTTAACTATTTTGGCAGTGACACTAAATTTTCATAGAATTAGGACGGTTAACTTAAAACAGATTCATTCAATAATCCACAATGAATTCCCCTTGAATTCTATAGAAATTTACTCGCCCTATTACGATTGAATTTCCATTAAATTAGAGTGGAAATTTGCAAATTCAGAAAACGTTGGTATAGCTAACCAAATATTAAATAAGCCATTCTCGGATCACAAGGAGTTATACTATAGACAATTTCATTAAAATTGGTTCTCTTATTGATATTTTCCCTTATGCATTTGTGAAAAATAATTTAATTTTTAGTGGGAATGCCCCCGAGTCAAAGCACTACAAAGTCTGAGTCATCAAATGTTAAACCGATAGAGAAATCGAAATCCAATCCTTCTTCAAAGGGTAATAATCAGTCCACAAATCAGCCAACCAATAATCCACAACGTTCAAAACCTGTCGCTAAAAATCCTCCACCTTCTGTTGGTAATATGGGTCGTCCTCGACAATCTAGTCAAACAAATTCTTACCATGATGAGAGAGACAGGAGTTGGTATTATCCAGATGAGTGTAAGAATGATTCTAACAAACAAAATTCACGACATTCTAAGCAGAATCGTCCAAATGGACCACAGGGTGCTGGCCCGAATTTTTACAAGAATACTTATAATGCCGGCGGATCAAAGCGGTCTTGAAAATAATCCATTCGATTTTGATAATTCTTTCTTTTCTTTTTTAAATTCTTTTTGTGGTTGTTTGGATTTGGGCTGAAAAGATTTTCTCGATTTTTCATAATAAATACGTATTTTTTAAGTACCTTATTGCATCCAGAGTTTTAGATTTAGCTATTCTACCTGAATATTATCTAAAAGTTTATATGTTAGAAAATTTTATTTGATAAATCTATTCTATTATTCTAATTTAATGTTTGTTTTAATGTTATGTGAAACTTTTGCTTAATTACTTTTTTATTAAAATATTTTGAATGCATACTATATCATCATCTACTTTCTCCAATTATTCAACGTGTTGAATTTTTAGAATTTTGTCATCGCACTCTATCCTATTCACATTCATTTATACTATGTATCAATCATCGGACAATTTACAATTTCTTTCTTAGCGATATTAGCTTCTACGCATGAATGTATTGTAATATAAATAATTTCATATTGAACTGCTTCAGAAAAAATTAAATAATTATCGTTATAAATTTTGCTTTCTGATATTTTCGATAAAACAATTATTATTGACAATAAATGCAATATAATTGTATGCACTGTTAAAATAATAACTTGTGCAATTTTATAGGAGCATTTTTGCTGGTATGCTATAGTGTTGCTATAGAGCAAAACGCAAAGCAAATTTCACAGTTATATTATTTGGTATATTTATATACGTATCGATTTTGTTAAATAATAATAATCACTTTATTGGAAAAACAGACTGCAAGGACAGGAGTCGAGTTCCATGATCATGTTTAAAAGTTTTGCAGTTATAAAATAAAATTGAATTATAAAAGCATACACATTGAAAAAACAAACATAGAGATAAAAGTTAAAAAATTCAGAAAACATTAAAAAGAAATTAAAAAATGTAAGTTGATAATGGATAAAAAGTTTTAAAAAATAGTTTCATTGTTTTCGGCTTGTTGCTGTATATCTAACAGTTAAGTTTCCCGCTCTTCTTACTTGCTGCACAATTGGAGGCATATGTCGTCGCAAAGTATGCTTATATCGTTAGATTTTATCTTCTCCAGTAGATTATTCATTCTTTTTAACGCAATTTCTTCGAAGTTATTCTTTCTCAATGATGTTTTTCTTAAATGCTTTTTTTATATTTTCTGAACCCGGGCCTTCTCTTTCTTATTTAGAAGTGGCCACCAAAAAAAAGCAAGGACAAACTCCTGCGATGTTCATTCCCATCACCTTCAGCCGACAAAATAATATAAACAAAAATTTGCATACTCGTCATTTGTATGATGGTCGTCCGACGACAACGCACACCTGATTTAATAAAATGAAATAAAAACAAAATGCTGAGATTGCAATAAGAACATGTTGAATCATGCCATTAAAACATTAGGTTGGTCTAAAAACTTTAATCTGTCTGTTTTGCGAATCTTTATGATTTAATCCCCGAAAAGTTAGTAGAAAGAATGAGAGCAAAATATCCATATACTTTTATTGCTTTATAAAATGATATCCTAATCCCTTTGCTGACACGCAGAGACGAAACAATAGAGCTATCGTCTACAGAGAATTAAGCACATTAAATACGAGGGGAGCAAAGGCCTTATAGAAATCAAATATAATGGTTTCAACGATGTATGTATGGCCTCAGAATGATAGGTCTTTTCGCGAGGACAAGACCTTTTATAAAAATCCTCTATTAATCATTCTAAAGCCAATGATGTAAATATTAACTTATTATTCTTATTCAAATTTCAACTTATTCATTATACCAATTAGCTCACTGTACGGAAGTAAGCTGATTCTCGTCTATCGATATAAATGCAATCCCAGGGTATAATTTCGACAAGGATTGAATTTTGAAGCCAATCACTACTAAAGTTTTACTTAAAGTGAACTCTAAATAGTAACTACGTTGTAATTTAAAAAAATATGATTTTTGTTATTTATTAGTGACATTATATTACAATTATAGGAGTGCACCCAATTATACTATTTTAAACCTTTTAGAATAACTATAACTTACTTGAGGTATGTAATAAATGTATCTTATCTTTTAGTTAATATGGTATATTCGATATTGGTCACTTAAGTTTGATGCTGAGTTAAAATATGGAATATAAATATAAAGGAATGTCTTAACATTAACCCCAGTCCCAAACCATGTAGACTGATCTATTTGTGCCATACTAATATATCTACATTGAACCCCCTGTGAAATATACATAAATTAGTTTTAGTGCTCTGAAAGTCTTGTCCTGAAGAGGATAGTGATGCTTTGTATAGGGATAGTTTTAAGGGGACCATGAAATAATTCAACATATAGTAGATGGAACCTCCATGATCTTTGATAACACCTCCACTGTACCATTTTCTGAACTTTATCCTTAAAGTACTCCCATCTCATTCTCCAAGCACATTTGTTCATCACTATTTATTAATTAAATGCAAGATTCCTTATTCCATATGTGTTTAAAGCAATCTGGAATCTTTTACTCAAGGATTTCAGCATCACTGAAGATGTTGGACCAAATTCTGAGAACTTAAGAAAAGTTTTAAAGGAAATTGATACTGTTTCACACCAAAATATACAAAAAACATGAGTATGGTTATTAAAGCATAGAACTGCAAATTATTCAACCTCAGTTTACAAGCCTATCAAAAAGACAATATGATTCAAGGGAAGGTTTACAAGGTCTTCCTGATAATAGTCTTCTATGGTATTATATGAATTCAGGTCAACTCGTACCTAAGTCAACATTGCATCTAATATGTCTTCACTTCACTGGTGGTCTAGGGGGGGTCCCAAGGAATAAAGTTGCCTTGTGATGGTTCAAGCACCTACATATGTAGGGAATTCCCTATATTCTCTTCTTCTATTTCTATTAGAACTGTCACTTTAAATCAATCACTTCTAAATGAATATGCACAATAATTCAATATAAAACATATCATTTATTAATATATTGTATCAACTCTTTGAAAATCACTTTCTATTCCTACCATCTGAGAGGGATAGGTAAGCTTACCTATATTCAATTAATTAATTCAGGAATGATATATTAAAAAAGAAAATAATTATTTTGTTTGTTGCTTCTAATAGTATTCCTGTTTAAAACATTGTTTTTAGTTTTTAATGCTCTGTTACAGTTTCATTTTTTATTCAAGTTTACCTGTTGAGTAAGTTTATTTTAGTTTTTATGTGTACAAGTTTACCTATGTGTGAGGTGATGTAGGTGCAAGTTGACTTAGGTATGAGTTGACCTGTTCCCTTCTCTTCTACTAGTGGTCCAAGTTGAACAAATTTGAAAAAAATCATCTTTTAACTGATTTTCTACTAATATTTAGGGCAGTGAATACAGGTCTATATAAGTTGACCTACTTGACTCAATCATGCTAATAGCATGGCCTACAAACCCTAACAATAATTTCTAGCATATCACATACAACCCTGCTCAAAAGAAACACCCACCTTCATTTTTATCAATTTTTTAATTTTTGGTTATTAAACTTTTACCAAAACATTTTAAACTTTAATAATATTAAATTATATTTTTATTAAAATTGCTTCAAATAACTGCTCTTAAATTTTTTAGAGGCTCTATTTATCTTTATCCGAAGATTGCATTTCTTTTGAGCGGGGTTGTATAATATGCTCAATTAATGAATTGTAATACCTACAGATTAGTAATTCCAGCATGATGAATCATTCACCACTCATTTTATTTGCCTCCATATCAGTACATTTATATATTTATAAAGGAGTAGTTTAAAAACAGTCTTTATGAATAATACAAGTTAATTCCGATTTTTTATAGAAATTTCCAGATTAAATTTTTTATTATTATAAACACACAACTAATAATTACTATTCTTTTAACAGCCTACAGCCAACAAAATTAATTAAAAATAAAAATGATCTATAGGAAATGGGAAGAGTACAGGTCATAATGTCACCTGGTCATAACATCACCAACAATTTTAATTTTATTTAATATGGTACTACAATACCTATGTATTGTATTATATATCTATATAAGTATACATCTAATATGGTTAAACATTTTTTGGTGATATTTTGTTATTTGCTTGCATTAAAATATAAAATTGTTTGACCAAAATAAATTTATTTTAATATTTTTAAACTACCAGAATACCTTAGTTTTATTAGCTAATTTA
Source organism: Minona dolichovesicula (assembly GCA_036873645.1). Classification (NCBI taxonomy): domain Eukaryota; kingdom Metazoa; phylum Platyhelminthes; order Proseriata; family Monocelididae; genus Minona; species Minona dolichovesicula. The sequence continues at coordinate 12,249 of JAYJLU010688807.1, read as the reverse complement.
GGTTTGAGGTTTTACTCAGGTAATTATTTTATAGATTATAATGTATAAAAATATTATTTTATGCTGGTGATGTTTTGACCAGGTGACTTATGACCTGTATTCAATGGGAATCATTTTATAATCCAAAATCCAAATAAGAATCATCTGAAATCAAAATTTTCTATATTAATAATTATAAAAAATAGAATTATGTCCTGTTATATTTTAAAATATCAATGTTCTTTAATCAAAACTTCATTAACATTTTCAAATAATGAGAACAATATAGTCAAATATATATACAAATACTATATATGTACTAACTAGAAATCACAAATAAGTGAAATGTAAAATTAAATAGAATCAGTTTATAAACACATAGATGAAAAAGTTACTGAGAATATTTATCAAATCTTATATGTAATCATCATCAAAATCAATTTATTGAGAGAAATAAATTGGGAACCAAATTACAGAGATTGCAAGAGTACAACAAAGAGGATAGGTAACAATGGGTTAATTAGTTTGAATCACATAGGTTTTTCCACACTGCCCGGTCCATTGCTGCGTTCTTGATGTTGAGCAGTGTGAGGTCGGGGAGCTATTCCATGACAGATCTTATGTAGCTCTTACAATTGCCCTGTCCAATGGATAAACCACCTCATTAGCGAGCGGATGTGTTCACAAGCTCTCTCGATTGGGGGACTATTCTCTCTGTTTCTATGTGAAAAACTCTTTCTTAACACTCACAAATTAGATCATTATTACCGTCATCACCTCAGCTATGTAAAATGCAATAACTTGATATTTATGATACAATTGTACATTAAAATAAATAGAAATGTGTTAAATCCTAGTTCAAACAATCATTAAAAACGGACTAAATTGCACTAATATGATTATATGTGGTTATATGATAGACTTAATACTGTCAAAAATATAAAGTTCTAATGTGTATGGAATTCTTTTAAAATCTTAATGCCTTCATCAATAGTATACTGCCAAAATTGTGTAAAAATAATTCTTGGTTCATCACAATGTACATAACTAGAACTTACAATATTGTTTCAATTTAATGATTTATTCATTGAAATTTCATATTTTAGCTCATAATATAACAAAATGGCTAATGTAATTACGCAAGAAACATTTGATGAAGCTGTTAATGAAAACATTATTGAATTCGAAATGACTCCTGAGGAAGCTATAAAAGAAGCAGAGGATCAGTTTAAAGCTCAGGTAATTTCATTAATTTACTTTTTGAATTGATTGAACAAAATTATATAATTATTATTAGGAAATATACACACTATTTTATTATGCATAAGAAAAGAATGTTTGCTATTAATGTATTTATAATATAAATCTATTTAAAATATATAGGGCTTTCAAACTTTAAATGTTTTATTATCAAATTAACATTTATTGAAAGCATGGATGATGATGTCATGATAAGCTTCTGGATTGTTTTAATACACTAATTTGATACATAGCTTACCTATTATATTTATTTTCATAAACAAAATTAAATTCAAATATTCAAAACAAATTGAATAGCACTATGATTACATCAATTGTTTTAACTTATGTACAAATGTTTTATTAAATAGTAATACTTAAATATGTAGCTTTTAAATTTTTTTGGTTTTGCTTGTTCTTTTTATGATCAGTAGAGAAATAATTTGATTCTAAATTTCGAATTTTTACTCAAATATTTCAGGGGGTTAACCTATCTAACATTATTCAGGATATGATTTTGCACACTAAGCTGCAAGGTGATGGAAATAAACAAAAGCATCCTATAAATGCTGCTATCGAAGTGCTTAAGACTGAATTAGATAAACAACCCGAAGATAATCATTCTCTTTGTTTCAATGTTGATATTGTTCTAAATGAATTCTCCAAGCTATTGTCGGAATGTCAAATTGATTTAGCGCATCGGTGTTTAGCAAGTAAAGAAGGCGCAATGAACATATTACACCAATTCTTAGTTACTATCTTAGATTTGAGACGTAAATCTTTGATGGATAATTTGGTTAACGGCAAATTATTAAAATCCCTGTTGAACTTAATGACTTACTTCATGATTGGCCAGCCAGACTGTATCAGATCTACTCAATTGAGCTATCTTGTTTCCCTTATTCAAGAGGAACCCAGAATATTGGATTGGAGTGAGGTAAAACACTAATATTAAGCTTTTATTTTAATAAAAAGAGTCGCATTAAAAATTTTGTCAATCAATTTGATTACAGACAGGACAATAAATTTATATATACACATTTTTTACATTGTTCGTGAGATATGTAGCATAGAGTGTGAATAATAAAGATTAATAGTGGATTTCTGAAGTCTTTCTTCATAGGTTGAATACAGGGTTCGATCTTGTCAGAGAATTTGGACTTCTGTCTGAAAGAAATTAAAATGAAGTTCTAACTTTTTTTATTTGTTAGATAAATCATGTCACTAGGTATATATTGAAAAAATTGGCGCTTCGCGCATTATTTAATTCACGTAGATGTAACCCTTTTTTATTTTATACCTGCAGACCATAATGAAGCATTAGTGAATTATTTGAATATCCAGTTTCGTTAATCAAAAAATGTCATCTAACAATTGGTTCAATCATCCTGCAGACTATTTTCCTGAAATTGTAAAAGTAGAACTTTTCCATACAACATACAAGGAGTATCTCTATCTTTGAATAGAAATCCGAGTATCCGAACATAGATTTTGCTAATATGTCTGTAAAGAGAATTTCTTTTTCTATGGAATTTAAGCCAGGATATTTTGATAGAATTTTAGAATTAGATTTCCAAAATTTCATTGCTACCTGATACGCCAGCAAAGTGACCCTCCAATTCGACGTATTTTAGCTAGGATTCAAAATCTATGAAAAATTCCTGGCTTAAATTCCATAAATAAATTGTTTCTGGAAAAGTTACTTTTCCAACTTCCATGGTCTCTATGGTTGGAAAAGTAGGTAGTGCACGTATGGCACGAAAAGTGGACTTTGGACATTTCCATGCGCGCATAAGAAAAATTCTGTTCATATACGTACTTGTTTAGTGAAAAATCAATACAAAACTACAATGGAAAATAGTTTACATTAAAATATTTATATAGGCTTATGACTAAAATGTCAGGGAAAATAAATAATTGTCTAGAAGATCGAACCGTGGAACAGTTCTTTTCATACAGAGGTTTTACAGCTTTCGATACTAGATATTTGTATATCGATAACGTAGTGCTAATTGACAGATAATCCTATCTCTACCATTATAAATTGGTGAAATTCAAATTGTCATAGCGACGAAACACAATGGCGGACATTAATAATTCTTTTACCAAATGAAAGTATAAAAGGAGCGCTTTTTAAAAATATAAAATTCATAATACTGTCTGGCAAAAATAAATTTTCTTGCTTAGTAAGATAGATTGAACAAAATGATATAAAAATTACATAAATACACAAATTATTGTTCTAGCAAGAGAGATATTTTCACATAAATTAATTATTATGAATTTTATATTTTCAAAAGCGCTCCTTTTATAATTTAATTTGGTAAAAGAATTATTAATGTTGAGTTTTGAGTTTCGTCGCTATGACAATTTGAACTGCGTTATCGGTATACAAATACAAATATCTAGTATCGAGGGTTGAACCTCTGTATTATGTTTACTCTATGGTTCTCTTAATCATCAGGGGAAAATATTGTTCGAAGCGATTTCTATTTTTGCAATTATTGCACGTAATACACCTGCCTACTTGGAGAGGGGAGGCGCTATTCTATTTATTGATCTGATTGTAGTATTGTATACTTCTTTGAATTTCTCTTGGTTTTCATTGATTTCCAAATCTGTAATGACAGCTGACTAACTTTGACTAAAGCAATATGGTCCATGAAGAGTATATTCTTTATTAAATTATTAAATACCTGTCGATATTAAAATCATTATCGCTAAATGCTCTGTAATTTCTTTCTGCTATCCTTTGTGTTGTAAAATTTTACAGATAATGTATTAGATATGTATATATTATATGCTATACGAAGAGAATCGTTCCATACTTTGAACATAATATTGTTTGTGACTTTATTTTATAGTTCTCTCTATTGTTTGGCTTTATAAGACAAACCTGCCTGCTCCATGAAGCGAACAGACAATACTTGGTTGATAAGGGATTTATCGAACCGCTGGTTCAACTGCTGGATGAATCAGGTCAAGCAAAACAGGGCCAAGTCTTGAGGGATTGTTGTGTGGCGCTGCGCTCTCTTACTCTCGATGATGATGTAAGAGTTCCGTTTGGTCGAGCTCACGAACACGCGAAGCTTATTGTGGCAGAGACGCCTGTTCTCCAACTACTGCTCAAATTATGCCAAAGTAAGTTAGAAAGTTTACATACGTGTATGTTTAATATCATGATTGAATTGAGTCATTAATTGACCCTTAGCATTTATCATCATGATAAATGACCAGGACATTGATTTTAAATATGTTGACGATTGCACGGCAAGTTTACAAGATCAATCAAATATAATCTTCCGTTGATGGTGTGATAGCAACCAAATGGGCTAAACAACTCAAAGACTAAACAAATTCAACTATCAACTGAAAACGCCAGTAGATCTGAAGAATGGTCTCCCATGCATGCATGCATGGAATAGTTATCGAACTGGTGTGATCATATTTCCGTTATTGTCAAAAATGCAAGTAAACGGATTTACTTTGTTATTGTGCTAAAAAGAACAACAGTACCTTCTACAGAAGACATCATCCTCGTGTACAATGCCATGTTTAGACCGCTGTTGGAATACGCATGCCCAGTTTGGCACACTGAACTAAGCGAAAGACGGCATCTGCAATTAGAATAAATTCAGAAAAGGGTCCTTCGTATTATCTTCCCTAATCTATTATATGCTGCCGCTTTGGAGAGTGCTTGAATCCAATCTCTCAGAGAAAGTCGCGAATCCCTCAGTAAGAACTTCGTCGAGTGTAGAACAAAAACCTTTGCAAATAGCCTTATACCATAAGGTATCAGGAAGTTCATTTAATCTATTAATTCGTGGTTTTCCATCTCGTTTATTTTCAGTTTTTCTCATCATTCCAATTGTCATCTTCATCCTATGTATAATCAATCCGCAAGAATTTCGCTCATTATATTTCTATTTATAATTAATGGATGTTACAAGTCGATTTCATTTGAATTTGTGGTATTCACTAAAGCATTCCGATTAGCCATGAAGTGGCGATTATAGCCAATGGCCACTCGGAATCCGGCTGTTAGAATATCCGACATTATAAAACCATCAATTACAAATTGACGTCACTCCTGAACTCCTTCTTTGATTTTAACAATTCTTAAATATTTAGAAAATCCTCTTTCTGTATCTTCCTTCATTGAAAGAATATTTAAAATCAGAGGAGGCGTTTAGGAGTGACGTCAATTTGTAATTGGTGGTTTTATAATGGCGGAGATAGGGAAATTGTGCCTCGCTGTTGGCACAAAGTCATCGATATGCGTGTCTGTATTTTGAAGAGTGGTTACTCTATGATCTAGCTTGCAGAGCAGGAAATCGGTTTCTATTCAGAAATTACATAATAAAAAGATGGACGTTTTTAGAATCAACAGGAGGTTTCTCCTTTACTTCATAGATTCTCTTGATTCTTATTTGTTCATTTAAAATGCCGTGAAATGTTTTTAAAACGGTTGCTATTTTCTTATTTTCGACACAGAGATTTATGACTGAAGAATGAGAATACTGATCAAATGGTTTCATATTTGTCAAAAATCAAATCATTTTATTATCACTAGATTTTTGTGAATTAAGATATATTTAGTATTTTATCTTATGAATTATCTTCATAGATTTAGCATAATAATAAAATAGGAAGGTTATGGTTTTAGAATTATCAGTAAATAATATATTTTTATAACGTCCTTTTTTAGCTTATACCGAAGAAGAAGATCACTCAACGGTGTCAGAAATATTCACCACATTAAATCTGCTCTCAGTTAGAAATGAATTTTGTCAATCGGTTCTTGATTTAGGGGGAGTTGACTTCATTTTAGGTGCTTTGAGTAATCACAGCTCTTTCCAGGTAGATAACAACTTTCATTTTATAAAATTCTACTGAAAAATGTCTTTATAATAATAATGAGCTTTATTCCAAATTGTCATACGCAAAATAGTTAAAAATTTTTGGGATTTGTTTATTTTCAGAATATTGCTCAATCCTCTCTCGGAGTTGTGAAGTCCTTGTCTGGTAATGATAATGTAAAAATCTCTGTGGGAAAATGTGGTGGTATTCCAATATTGATTCAAGCAATTGAACAGCACATTAACAATGAACCAGTTTGTTTTAATGGCTTTTCTGCATTAGCTTCTGTTTGTCTTAGACAGCCTGACAACTCTAGAGCATTTATGAATGCCATTGGTCTGCCTACTGCCATTCAAGCCATCAAAATTCACAAATCCAATGCCAATGTTGTTCGACAAATTTGCATCTTGATTCGTAATATCGTGGCGCATTGTCCGGATCTCATACCGACTATACTTGACAATGGATTAGAAACTTTACTCAATGAAATTGCATTATCGAAGTGCCCAGACGAAGCCAAATCAGCTTTGAGAGATCTGGGCTGTAAGGTTCACCTGAGAGAGTTGTGGACCGGAGAGAAGGGTCACATCCCAATGTAACAATATAATAATTGTATTAATTTGATTTGACATTCACATTGTGCTGTGCATTTTTTGTTTTCTCATTTTTTTTATTTGCCTATATCTTCTATTCGATTTAGTTTTTAATGCAGTTTAATATTTTTGTTTCAAAATGTATAATTAAATGATTGTATGCATAAATTTACCATCAAATTGGTATATACACGTGATTGAACTGAGTTTATTTATTTTATTAAACCCCTATACTCCTCACTTTTAATTAAAATTTATCTGAAATATATTGTTTTTGTCTCTTTATAATTCCATCCTATATAGAATTTTTCGATTTTGGCAGTATAGGAATTGGTTTACTCAAAGGGGATGCGTTTTTTGGGGGGCGTCATTATAAATGGCCCTCTCAATTATTAATAAATAATGACTGCGAGTAGGTAACTAATACAAAATGGTTCTATTTTTTTATAGATAATAGCTGGTATTTATTTATCATCAACCTTAGGTGCAGATATAGATCTAGGTACCTACCTATAATAAGTAATAGTTATATAATACGTGTTTTTTAATAATAATTTCATTGTAATAAATATAGTACATATATATAGAATTTCACATTCTTTAGTCATACTTTATAGGTACATCGTGTGCAACTAATAATAATATGTAGGTAGATTCATCAAAATTCTCTCAATACAGAGCGCATTGTTTGCCCGCATTATTACTAAACTGCGAATAATGAATGACTTCGCATTGCAGTCTGTTCAGGGAAACCTCGCTATAGGTTTCCCTGAGTCTGTTATAGAGAGGGTAGTTATACTGGGTTGTATGAAAATTAAGGTCGAATGGAAGTAGGATCGAATTATTCAAAGAATGGCATAAGGTCGAATACCAAATGAGCTGACTGGAATTTTCGACCTTATAAGGTCGAAAAGTTAAAGATGTATTGAAAAATAACTAAAATTGGAGATAGGTCGAAATTGTATTTTTGACAAACTGTACATAGGTCGAATAGCAATGGACAATGGTCGAAAAAAATGCTTAACTTGGAAATGGGTCGAATTGAAATTATGTACATCGATTTGGCATTAGGTCGAATGGAAATTACATCGATTTGGCATTAGGTCGAACGGAAATTAAGTTGACTGGCTAGGCTAGATCGAATTGCAATCAAATCTATTGGGTCGTAATCATCTTTTTATTGTCAGAGCTGGTAGCATACTGTAAATAATGACTCAGATAACAATCAGAGATAAATAAGGATTTATTATTAATGATTATTTCGTATGGCTATAATTAGGACATGACACCGATATAATCGCTAGTACGTACTAGCGATTATATCGGTGTCATGCACCAACTAGCTCAATTTAAACGATTAAGTTAAAATTAAAAATCGGTATTCAAAACGGAAATTATCATAATTCGAATCATTAAGAAGCAAATTGTATGCAATATTAATTAATTACCTATTTTCGCATAAAACAAATATGTGTTTCATAGGAGAAATTTAAATAAACGTGTAGTTATTTTTAGCATCATATTTTAACATGATGGTCATCTGTTTGAACAATTTCTAAATGTGAGTAATTATTATAAACGCATATAAATTATTTGAATATCATTAAAAACATTTAAAATGTTTTCTTTCATGTAAACAAGGAAATATTAATTCATTATAAGTACTTCTGGCTAATGGTGGATGCTGTTGATATTCCACATCGAAAATAAAATGTTTATTCGGCCCATTTATGATGCAGTAAATGATCTAACGGATGATGACTCCTAAATGTGTCTGGTACTATTTCGTGCGCATCATCTTAAACATATTTTATATTTCTAAAGTTGTAGAGCTAGGTACTCACAAGATCACTTACTAGTCTAACTGCCTTGAGTCTCTGCTACACTTTATATAATAATGTTAACTAAATTACTGTAATTCCCTCAATAAACTCTTATCTTATCTTAATCCCGATCCAAATAATTCTCACTCCTCGCCAACACTAACTCAACTAATCTCAGTTCTTCTATAGTTTCGTAAACGACATTTTATTTTGTAGGATGTCTTTATTTTAAAAATTATAACCGCCGTCGTATATTATAATAGACATTATAATAGCATAAGACTGCCGTACTATTTAAAAAGACAGCAGTCGTATTGCTATAATCATAGAGTAATAATACAAATAGTATTCACTCTTCAAAATACAGAAACGCATATCGATGACGTCAATTTGTAATTGGTGGTTTTATAATGGTGTAGATAGGAAATTGTGGTCGCTGTTGACACAAAGTCATCGATACTCGTTTCTGTATTTTGGAGTGTATATGCGTAATTGGCAGTTAAAGTGACCTTACTTAACAAATCATTTTGAATACGCGATTAAGACAGTTTATACTAAATGAAGATAATCTTATCCTTGAAGATAATATTCTTACTTAAATAGAAAATAATCCTTGTTTGGATTGTGAATACGCGCTACTGATCTTTATTGTCTAACTCAATACTAACATACATTGTCCGCGAATGGATAAATTTCAAAATTTGAAATGACTTCCCAAAAATAATTTGTATATTTTGAAGTTATTTAAATTATTATACACTAGAATATACGTACACTATAAACTCATTAAATGTAGTCATAATTAAAAAGTCATATATTTACATATATTCTTTGGAGATAAATAAAAATTCGTCAGAAATAAAAATTCAGTTTCTAAAAAGTTTCATTCTGGTAACTAATGTACGGCAGGTCGGACATCTTTCCCTTCTGTCAACTAGCATAAGACATCATTACCAATGAAATTTTTCATGTGGTATGACGCAATGTGTAAATACTCCATTGGAGTAATCATATCCAGGTCCAGTTGATCTGCAGCCACAATTAATCGCCGCTGCACTGCAATCGCGATGGGTTTTTTTAGGTCTCCGAATGCAATCTCCGTTTAGGAGTTTATGAACTTCGAAGGCTGAATTATGGTTGCCACTTTTTTATTTGGTCTGAAATAACCAAATTATAAAGAGAAAATGATAATTTAAAACAAATTTTAATAAATATCTGAATGTACACACATAATTATAATAATATATAGGGGAGGGTCAAGAATCACTATCACGGTAAATAATAACAATAAAAAGTAAGCCAGCCAGAATATATCTACAAAACATTGTACATGGACGACCTTAAGAAAATTGAATTTTTATGACCACGAATATTTATGCGTGCAAATCCGGCTTTTCCATATTGGTAAAACTTTAAATGTCCTTGTGGTCATAAAAATTCAATTTTCTAAGGGTCCTCTTACACTATTTTTCATAAAATATGTAATGTCAATAAATCTGTTTTCACTTTTGGCTTAATTATCTATATATTTGAGCTTGTTCGTTTGTTCCTTATACCTAGACTCGGATACCGTTGAACCAGTTTTAATGAAATTTTCTATAAGTACTCTTTGTGATCCGAGAATGAATTTAGTTATATTGATAATTCTTCTGCTCCAACAAAAAGTTGATTTTATTTAATAATTAGTATAAGCAATACCGACTATGTCTCCAACTATTTTTTCTGAATTTACTCTAACTTAATGGAAATTCAATCGTAATAGGGCTTTACAGGTAAGTAAATTTCAATAGAATTCAAGGGGAATTCATTGAAGGAGATTATTGAATGAATCTGTTAAGTTAACCGTCTAATTCTATAGAAATTCAGATAACCGAGTTGCCTGATGCTAATAATTATGGGCTTTCTAAGTGAGTGTGAATTAAAATAGAAATAGAAAGAAAATTTGCAAGAATATAAGTCTAACATTCGTCACGGGAAAGCAATACCGCGTTTACCTGCTAGTCGTTTAATAAACGTGAAACTAGCTGGCACTAGTTAGAAACTAGCTGGCACTAGTTAGAAACTAGTTGGATTAAAAACAATTGCTCGATGAATAAGATGATCTGTTTGAGGTGTCGTGCATTGAGGATGACCACAACGTGACAAAGTTAAGTTGCTTCCGGTAATTCGGTGATGACGAATGATATAGCCCACAGAAGTTTGTGCAACTCCAACACGCGTGGCAATATGACGTGGATTGTACCCTTCTTGGTGAAGGGTTAGAATTTGTCCACATTTGGTCATAGTGGAATTGCTTAATAAGAGCGTACAGATAGATGATTATGAAATAACAAATCTGACGTCTTATTTTATGAAATATAGTTGTCTGATTGTGATTGGTTGTTTAAAACTTCCTTCTAACGTTGTTACTAAAAATAGACAAGGAAATTCATAATATTTATAAGTGTGCATAAAATATATTGTTAATATTGTTATATTCTAGAAATTTCATTTTGAGCAAAGACTTTTGGCCATGACTGCATATATATATATATATAAGATATTTCTAGATTAGTAATATTTACTAGTTATAAATATAATAAAACATCATCAAACAAGACTTCATCAGTAATTATTGGAGATTCATTGTAAAACAAAGAGAGAGAGAGAGAGCAAGTATGAATATATATGTATATTTGAAAGACACAGATATATTTACAAAACCGTATATGAAATGATCGAGGAATAGAAAATTAAACGCCTTTTTTGTAACAGCAAGCTGCGAAATCGTACAAAAATGATAGCAGGTCAATCATTTGAGATTTCATCATATACACAATTTGAATTTGATAAAATGACCATATAATATACAGTTCACCGAATATTTCAAACATTTTCTTATTCACTGAGAAAGAGAGAGTTTGAATTTTCGAGCGAGATAAAATATTTCCGCTGAATCGCCTCTACTGGACGGTGGTTTGACTACTTGGACTGACTGAAAGTCTGCAGCCCACAGCTTGCATAAAAATGTGCCGTTTGGTCTCAGTAATATGAAGGCTAACCTGTAAAGAACAATGAAAAACAACACATCCTTGTACATACGTATCACAAGGATGCATAATTCACTTCAATTCAATACGATGTGCAGTGTGACGTCAGTAAGACCCTGCCTGATTTCATTGGCTCTCTAAATTTAGGAATCTTTCTGTATTTAACCCTCAATATACGGTGAAAAAAAATGTTTTGTTAAAGGGATTTTACAGTTTTGGGAGAAATTTTCCTCATGGAATCAAATCTGTTAAAATAATACTCAATACAACTTATTAAGAAAAATATGATATGAAACAATATGTTTACAATCTATATAGACTTATTCGAAATGGAACGTGAATTAAAAAAATACATTTTGAATATAAAAATAACATGATTACGAGAAGTCACCGGTGTCCCGAAGACATTATCTATTTAAAAATATTTCATCGGGTCATTCTCGAAAAAAAATCGATTTTTGGCCATTTCGGACAGATTATTGACCAAATAAAGAAAACATTTAAAATGCCCTAAATTTTTGAAAGCGGATTCTTCATCCAGGTCATTCACTCATTATGTGTATAATTTTAGCCAAATTGATCGAGTCGTTAAGTGCCAACACTCAACAACAGATCCGTCTAGCAATTTAAAATTATCGCTAGAGCCAGGAACAGAAGACATCTGGGAATATTAGAAGCCCTCTTCATCCGCAGATTTCAACCAGACATAACATTCTCACTAATTCT
>JAYJLU010686586.1:0-11806 GCA_036873645.1 Minona dolichovesicula | reverse complement strand
GCCCATCGGTCATTTATGAGGGATTTTACTAGTGGTGTGATCCATGGTTTATCTAGTCGACTCATGGTGACTGTCTTCGATGGGATATACCTTTTAAAAATCTTAAAAACACCTTAAAAAATTGTTGTGGTTTAGAACGGCGGTGGCGATATTGTGACGGCGCGGTCGCAGCGTATACCTATGCGTGGTTCGATCGGGAAGGGTGTGGTAGAGGATATGGTCTGGATCAATTAATAACTTTGAGAATAGTTTGCTATCAGCTTTTGTCGCATTTCGGTTGATGTCAGTTTCCGGGTCACAGTACTTGTCTGTACAAAGATCTGACAAAGGCTCTCAGGCGAATTAGATCTTCCTTTGTTGTGAAGCCCCACCAGGCTTGGCAGGCGTAAAGCAGGCGGTTGATAACCACGGAATTATAGATGTGATGTATGGTTTTTGAATTCATGCCATTGAGTCGGAGAGTTCTTAAGGCGTGGATGCTGCTGCATTTGTATTTGACTGCATTCTTAAGGTGGGTAAAGGTGACTACTAGTATGTTGATGTTCTCAACCCGCGAGATGTTGGTGAGTGCTCCTGTGATTGAGTTTGGATCTGTTCTGGGTCTGCGAAAAATGATTTCATTAGTCTTTGTTTCGTATAGCTTGAAGTTGTTATTTGCTGCCCAATTTCGGATGTTTTGAAGTTCTGTGTCAATAGATGCAGAGTTAGTTGGCGATATTATCAGGTAAATTTCCAATTACTGTTGGCTTTAGGTTAGACGCGGTTACCGAGAATGTAAAGGGGCCTAGAGCGGAGCCTTGAATTACTCACTTTAAATTATTACATAATTAAACAATTTTTAACAAATTTATATTTTTATATTTATCTTTAAATACATTTCTCAGTAAATACTCCTTATAATTGGACATTTGATAGAAATTATAAAATTTACGGTTATCGCAGACTTACCAACAATGAACGCTTGCTGCTTCCGTCCTGAGACCAAAATCAACAAATATAAACTAAGCCTTCAACTCACAACAATCTAATAATAGAAAAATATGTCCCGACCAAAGTTCCAATTTACCATTTTAACAATACTTTTCTAGCAACCCTACACCTACTTTTCTGTGTAATGATAGTAAATAGTTTAGTCTGGCTATTCTACGTCGAAGCCTATAAGATAAATTCCTATCTCTGCCATTATAAAACTACAAATTTAAAATTGTCTCCTCTCCCAATAGAGTTAAATGTTTACCTGGTGCCAACCAGTCGAGTCGTGCCACCTCTGACGACCAGCATTGACAGCAGAGAACGGCATCTCCTCATGTCACGGGCAGCTTCTTTCAAGGTGTCCAAATTCATTCCGGTAGTTAGCTTAATAATTCCTCCATCCATCTGGCGAATGGTCAGCCGCGATCTCCCTATCCGCTGGTCATTGTTAGCATCAGATCACGTTCCAGGTTGTCTTCATTGGTACGCATGATATGGCCGAAGAAATTCATCTTTGAGCTGGAGGATATAACAGCATCGAGCATCGGGTTGTGCACTGCTTGGAGAATGTTAACATTGGTGATTCTGGCGTTGGAATGAGCAGCCTCTTCCAACACAAAGGTTCGCATGCAATTGTATTTTCGGTTGGGTATTTTCAGTCCAAGATTCGAAGCGTAGGTCAAAATTGGATGGATGAGCGTTTCCACCAGCTGCGATTCATTTGAATACTAAAAGATCCCGATCTTTCCACAGACGGTTCAGATGTCATTGTTGTGCGGTACATAGTGATCCGCCGAGTCGATTCATTGTTGCTGTTGTTGTTGTTTTCTACGGTTAAGCCAGGAGAAAATTTCTCACCAGCTCAGAGAAGTTCTCCTCTTTACCCATGTCCGAGAGAGAGACAATGTTTTCTTTTCTTCTAAGGTTTTCGAAGCAGGGGCACTCCAGAATGTGGTCTTTGCCTTCCACCTCTTCGCACCACCTGCACTTGTTTTCGGCAATCTTCTCGATTCTGATTTGGTAATAGATGGTAGCCCCGCAGTGCCCGCTCCTGAGCTGTGCCATCTTCACACTCACATCCTTATCACATTCCTTTCTGTTGATCTTCGTACTATAGACTTCCTTCAACCTGTCTTCGAGGTGGGGTTGGTACTTGATCTTCCTGCCAATCACCTTTTTAGCTGCTTCATAGCTAATATTCTTCCCCATTCTTTCTAGTTCTCTAGCATCGTTCGCGAGCTTATCCACTTGCTCATTACCTTCAATGCCTATATGGCTAGGAATCCACTGGATGGTAATGCTAGTATAGTCACCACTCGCTACACGCTTCTAGCCCCTTCTGATCTCCATATCTTTGAACTTGCCATGCACTGCTGCCCCTCCGTCCTTCGTTCCTTCCTTGGCAGATCCGTCTGTGAATAGTGTCATCTCCGCTCCACCCCTCACTTCCATTGTTCTTAAGGAAACTCTGAGGAGGACATCCTTCGGGATGTTTTCTTTGCTGACAGCTTCAATGAGGTTCCCAAAGAACTTCACGCCGCTGTTCCTGAGGTTGATCCAAGGGAATCTTCTTTGGACTTTGAAGGGTTCTCTGTTTCTTTTCAGAAATAACTTGTCTGCTACCTCTTTTGCTTGGATTCTGAGCCCGGCATTCTTCTTGAGTCTTTTCTTCCCCTCCTTGGAACAAACCACCTTTCTTGGGTTTTCGTCCTGCAGCCTTAGGGCTTTTTCATATGCTGTGACAGCCTTTCTCTTCGCTTCCACACTAATCGGGACCACTCCGCTCTCCATGTAGATTATCCCTGAGCGCCGATCTAACTAGGCCCGTAACCACCCTGAGGGCTTCCATTTGCGCCCTTTCCAGCCTCAGCATGTCTGTTTTGATGAGCCAAGGGAGCCAGCCAGAAGCAGCATACCACACTTGAGATTCAATAGTGGCCTTGTAGATCTTCAGCAAGTCTTCCCTTCTACAGCCCCACTCCCTGTTTGTTACAGCTCTCAGGATCTTAGTTCTCTTGCATATATTCCTGCATACATTTTCGAGGTGCGTCTTGAATAGAAGTCTTCTGTCAACAATGACTCCGAGTAACCTGATCTCTTCTTTGGTTTCAATACTCTTTCCATTAAGTTCTAAAGCGACTTGCCTGTTCTTGTCCCGAGGGTCATTCGAGTATAAACTGTTTCCTTTGACATTGATCATTGAACCAAAGAAGTTGAATTACTCCTTAAATATTTTTAAAACTTTAAAAAAGTTTCAGGCGATAGTTGCCACTTTAATAATCAGTAATACTGTCATAGTTTGCGCATTGGAAAGTGAACACGCCATGATGATTCTTTTCATGATCTTAGTCTTCTGGACATTAAGGAAGAGCTCGACATTTTTACCTTCTATTTTCACTGCATTTGACTAAATCTTTTAGAAGATCAGACAGTGCATTATAAGAGTGGTGTCGTGGGCGTGTACCACGACAGTTGTTGATAGATCTCCCGCCAACCTACGTACAAGTTTTCCAAAGCTGTTCTCATTATGCTCTCACCATAGAGGTTGAATAGCCCAGTATGCATCTTGTCAGGCGCTTTTACCAATCTTGAACCACTCCGTGTCTCCTTCGTTATCTGATGATATAGCTTCTTGGTATTCGATCACATAGGTTTTTCATGAGGTATTAAGTACGGAGGGCAACCATTTTTAAGCATGCTATGTTGATTAGAATGTTGTGGTCGACGCAGTCGAAAGCTTTAGAATAGTCGATAAAGCAAAAGTGGAGTTGATCCTTTCCGTTCCGTTCCTTTAATCGTTTAGTTCAATAAACTCTCATGTTGGAAATGTGATCGCGTGTGCCCCTGCCATACACCAATAAATTATAATTGTTAATTAAAAAAAATATTTAGCTTGTATTGAACGAAAATGAAAAAATGGGGAAACCTGAAAATTATGGTAACAACAATTATGAAAACAATGTCGGTAGAACAAAACTTAAGCAATGACTTCTATTATATTATTGTTATATTAATATAATAGAAGTCCTTGAACTTAAGTTTCAAGTTTAACTTTGAAAATATTCAAAAGTCAATTTTAAATGTACTGTTAAACTTTTTAATCATAAATCAAAACTTAAAACTCTTACGTTTTTATTTTCTCCGATGTTACAAAATAAGGCAGACAGTTATTCAATTAAAAAGATGAAATATAAAATCCCTGATAAAAACTTTTCAGATTGAATTTGAAGTTCAATTGTTTCATTTTAGGATACGGCCCTAGACATCATTTTACTAAGACTCCATAACACTCACTATAATTCTCTAGTTGTTAATACAGTTCATTGAGAAAATTAATACCTCCAACTCGTAATGTAAAGAACAACTTAAATTTATAGGAAACATTTTAAAAATAATATGCAGGAAAGGTGAATATACTTAGATAAACTTTCTTGTAAATATGTGATGCATACACCAGTCGCGTTGCTGGATACATTTGTTTGACAAAACTCTGGAAATGTTTACCATATTCCATCTTGTTTGTCTGCGTATAAACAAGAGGATTAGCGGGTTATTCGCTGTAACTCAATTCTTATTTGGTAAAAATTGTAAGTGAAAATAAAGTGTAAATTATAATTTAATATATATAACGAAAAACATTGACTTTTAATTGGTATCATATATTTCAATATCAATTAAACTATTTAATTTTACGTTAATGTAAGCATAAATAGTAATTTTAACATGACTTATTAGTCATAGTATCTATTTTGATTTTATTAAAATTGTATGATTAATAATATAATACTTAATAAATTTTAATTGCAACTAAAATAGTAAAGGATGAATCCCAAGGATGAAATATATTTTGTATATGTAAAAATTCTGTAGTAGATTATACTTTTTTGAAACTCAGATTATAATACTATTCAATTAATCTAGAAAACATTTATCTTGATCCACTATGAATCCCAAAGTCATTATTACTTTGTTAGTATCTGGTTTACAGTTATTTTTTACAAGTAAAAATTATTGAACTGTATTGATAAATTTGTTATATATTGTAAGTATTATATAAATTTATAAATATAACTTTTAACAATATAATATATTTGCATGAATTTCATATATAGTTCCCACCATACCAGCCTGGACACAAACAAAGAAATTTGTTCATGTCCAAATATCAATGGCAGGAGCTATATTTATTCTGATTTTAAAAACAAAAAATTGACCCAAAATGTTATTAAATGAGTTTTCTATGAAGATATCAGCTATTGATATAAATTTATACTTTTTCTCAGTGTAACTAATATAATTATTGAACAATGTTTTTAGTTAACTTTTAGCAGAGTAACAATTCTATTTAAGCTTTATAAAGAATCAAATGATTTAGTAAATTGGATGATCTTTGGACTTTTGGATAATAATAATAAATATTTTTTATTTCAAAATATTGTCATTCAAACTTGGATTATTCAATATAAAAATGATTATTTTTACATATTTATTTTCTTTGCAAATTACATATTACTCATTAAGTGAAAAATATTTACCATTTGTCATAGATAATTACCCAAATATAGGCATTCACAAGTATGGTTATTTTAGTTATATTTGTGTCACCTTTCGTATAATTCATATTTTTTAATTCAGTTAATTTGAAATTTATGTGATTCAATACTATTGAAATGTTTTTATCTAGCATTTTAATTTTTAATAGTTAACTCTAATTGAATAAAAAATATTTGTTGACTTTCTATTTATAGATACAATTACAATTGTATAATAATCTGGCTGTGATTCTGTGTTAAGATCAGCAAAGAACTATCTTAATCTATGTAAGTAGTTGTTATAATCTTGCAGACTTGCATCTAAAGTTTAAAACCTTGAATATTTATTGTTACATCATATAATTAAGTAGGGAAAACTTAGGAGGAAGAGTTTAAAAGGATTATGTTTTAAGCATAAATGAACCATTTTCCATATTTAAGCAGTTAAATGTAAAAATAAACTATATATTTTGTTATAATTTATCTTCAAATTACTGCTTATGCAAAAAAGCTGCAATGCATTTAATTGACACTTAGATTTAGTGTTAATGAACTCTGCCCTTTTAATCAGATATTAAAATCAAATGGCATAGCATTGCTTAAGTTTAATTCATTAATCAAATTATGTTGACATCATTGATCAACTATATAAGCTTAATGATAAAATGACTAACTAGAGAGTAAATGTCATTTAGGATATTTTTTCAAATAATATGTAAAGATTTTAACACTTTATTTCAACCAATATATTTGTACTTATATTCATGTTTTATTTAGAGAGTCAGATGAATGGATTCAGAAGAATGCTCTCAATGACTTGCTGCCTACCAACACACACTCCTCAAGTAATTGTTATTTACTATATTTACCTCAGTACAGTTACACATTAATTTTTTCTTTGAATTGTATGTACTTGAACACACTGTCTGTGTTTCATTTATCTTGAGCATTAATATTATAGAGCAAACCTGCCTAATTATTTTCATCATGAATTCATATCTATGTATTCACCAACTCACCATTATAACACCCAACCTGTCTTAATATTCCAAACACTTGAATCTAATTATGAGTTAGATTAATTGTTAGCGATATTGCATTTAATGATCTCTATGTTTCAAAGTTTTATCTTATTTTATTCTATTAATATTTGATTGGTTACTTGTAGAAAACAAGTAAGCTTGATAGGCGTGCAATTGGTGCTCCCATGGATTTTCGTCATGTGGGTCACATTGGAAGATCAGATGTTAGCAGTACTTCAGTGAGTGGCATTGCAATTTTTATTAATGCTACAGATAGATATTTCAGATGAAAATTAAAGGAAACCCTACTCTTTTTTCAGGCCATGACTGTGACTGATCAAATGCGTTCTAAGTGCGGTGATTTACATTCTAATCTTGATTTGCCTATGCAAGTGATTGACATACAACCATGTGACGAATTGAATCATTCAGAGCGAAGGCTTCACAATTTAGATACCAACTCTGAAGATGACATGCCACCACCTCCTCCTATTAGAACTTCCTCTAAAGATTCCCCTACGAACGACAGGCATCCAAGTTTTTCAAATATGCACAGGTATATAAAGATACAATTCGATTGTATTTTCGATACAATCAAACCTAATAGTTCTCTTCACTTATTAAAAACAATGAAACTATTGCAGTTGTCAGCTAATTGGTATTAATCGATTATCTAACTCTTCATGCTACTGTTTCTGTTTCTTCATTCGAAGGTCATGAGTATCTTTTTCAATTCGGTGATTTTCAAAAACGCTTTTGAGGTTTTGAGTTGAATTTAAGAGATATTTGTCTTATCTTCTGTTACTCTTGTGTGCGAATTCGACAGCAACTAAAAATTAAAAGAAGAGAAAATTTTATTAATTCTCTTCATTGTCGCGCTCGTATTTTCTCTACGAGTGTGTGTTTAAACTTTGATATGTATAATTATTAAAGTTGTGTTGGACGTTCATTAAAAGTATTTGGTAATTATTGTCTTGATTATAATGTCCTCGATAGTCGATATTATTGGACTATTTGTTGATTCTCATATATGTATATTCATATGAGTTTTGCTTATATATGCACCCGGATATTATGACAGGTGTATCGATTAGATTATTATTTATTTGACAAATATTGTATATTTCAAATCAAATCAAATGGTACTTTTCTTTTGTTTCTCTACTGTTCTTCGATATTCACGTATTAAGTAGATAAATAGGTGGATTATGTTTTATGCATGATGTCACACTTGATGAATGGTTTTTTAAAAATGAATACCTAAATAAACATTAGAATATTTTAGTGAATCTTGATCAGCATCCCTATGTTGCGTATCTAATGGATTTAATGAAATCTGGAAGGGAACTAACTCTGGATGGAGGAACTTTCCAAATCTCTATGCAAAAAAAATTTTCTATATAATACGTGTATGGCTGTTAGGAGAATGAAACTGTAGTCCGCTAATTTCTCATTTCTAAGTAACAAGAGTTCTTTTAAAAATAAATCAATAAGGAAGATTTCATTTTATTAACAAAATCAATACGATCTCCGCTCCGTAAGCATTCACATAAGCTGCTAATGAACAAGCGCTGTTGTTCGTGAACTCTACTCACTGAACATTGTTCACTTCATATCTTTGACTGTGTGCCACTTTTCAACAGTTAGTGTCTTCGTTATAATACCAGAAAGATACCATTCATATTGAGATGGCTAGTCAGCCAGACGCAAGGATTCGCAGGATTTGGGAGACTCTCCAGGAAAAGGTATATCGCACTGGAACCTTCGAGAATGGAGAATGTTGAACAATTACGCCAGGCGATCGTGCAGAATTTGGAAGAGATTTCTCAGAGATTTGTTACCAGGTGCTATTGATCACAGTGGAGAGAAAGACTATATAAGCTTGTGTGAACGTATACATGGAGGACATATTGAGAATTTGTCTTAATTAATTTCTTGTTTTTCCTATTTTAATTTGATATTTTTAAATAAAATACAATTTACTTCATCATTAAAATTTATTCAATTTAAAAACAATTGTGCAATCACTTCTGCGAATAGAAATTTTCAAATGAGCGTTACACAACAAGTAATTAAAGTTATACAGCGAAACTTGGCACTTTGCTTTCTTGACATGTTGAATATTCATCATGTCAAATTAAAAGTGAATCAGTCAATATTTGCATTGGCTAGGGAGGGGCTTCCCAAGAGAGTGGCTTGGTTTTTTCTGGGCCACCCTGTATAATCTGTTATCAAACTACTTTTTTGAAGTTAATTCAATTAAATGTCTATCTACCAGCAAGTATTCTTTTGCAATAAATTCTTCTCTTTATAGTTATTAAATTGTGACATGTCCATTATTATATTTTACTTTGTGTTCTATGCATAGTATGCTTATAATTCTGGTGATACTACTAATATCTGTGGCATTAATCTGATTGATTTTGTGTATTGATTAGGTATTGATCTGTAATCACAGTTGATATATTGTCACCTACTGGTAGGTAACCATTCAGACTGGATGTTATCGATGTTATTCTAGAATTCCAAATGTATCGCTCAGTTCGATGTCCGCATTGCAATGAATTCCTTTAATTAAAGCTGCATTTATGCACCATATAAGGTTTACAATCTTCATCTCTTATCTAATTGAGAATATCAAATTGTGATGCAGTTTATATATATATGTATACATCTATACTACATTGATGTTTCCATGATTACATCAATGTCATGTTATAAATATTCATTATTATTATTATTATTATTATCTGCTCTGAATTCCTCGCTTGTAACTATAAAATATCAATCCATAACGTCACACTATTTTAACGTTTCTTGTGTGATGATTTCATTGATTTTTCTCTTCTCTTTTCTCCTCTTTTCTTTTCTCTTCTCTTCTCTTCCTCTCTCTCTCTCTCTCTCTCTCTCTCTCTCTCTGCAATTTTCCCTCTTGTCAGTCTAGAAATGGTATTTGTCAAATGTTTTAATTCTGTTTCAAGTAATGTGTCTCTCATTTTAGTTAACTAGATGGGTGAGAAAATACTTCGACTCCATTCTCTCACAAGTTTATCTACTTCTTCAAAAAGATTCATCTCAACTACAAAATGCAATAACTAAATCCTCCTATCTCATAATGAGTACGACCTCTGTGTATCATCATCATCATCAACTATTCCCCTGCCTGCATAATGCACATTTCGCCACAGAACTGTTAATAAACAGTCAATGATACGACGTTACGTAATCCTATCAGAATGTATGCGAGAATCACCCGTATATATATATATATATATTATGATTAAAGAAGGGTGATTCTACTTTTTACTATCTATTCTTTCTGATAGAAATTGTGACAAACCAATAATTGTGCAATACTAGAACACAATATTTATTGCGCCTTCCTTGAATCCATTCATTTTTTCAGACTAATTATTTAATCGTGGCATAATAATCACACACTACTTATATACATATGTATATTCTGTTAACAGTTTTTTCATTTTTGAAAACGAAATGCTTAATTTCCATTCATATTAATCAGACAGACTGTCGAGTCATATCATTCTAGTTAATTGACAATAATATATAGGTAATATTTAGTCGCCTTATCATGTTGGAAAGCAGCATACTTCTTATTGTCAGAATTACGGATGCAATTAATGCGTAAATGATTTTTCCATTTTTAGTCGACATTCATCTATATTTGTGTTATTGGCTTATATTATAGTCCCTTCTATAATCGTGATGCAAAATTATTCCGTCATCTCAAACTGTTCTCATGTTTTTAAAAATATCAACTCTACACCTTTTCCAAGAGTAATTCAGAAATTCAATTCGATGTTTTTGGGCTATTCTATGGATTTATAGGTATCTATTAATTTGGTTCTTTATTTCCATAGAATTGGAGGGTCACTTTACGGCTAATTCATTTAGGCTAGCTATTGA
This sequence comes from Minona dolichovesicula, assembly GCA_036873645.1. Classification (NCBI taxonomy): domain Eukaryota; kingdom Metazoa; phylum Platyhelminthes; order Proseriata; family Monocelididae; genus Minona; species Minona dolichovesicula. The sequence goes on along the minus strand of JAYJLU010686586.1, from coordinate 1,353 downwards.
ATTCCCGAAAACATGAGCAAAGGAGATTTGTTTTTGGTGGATAAGGTTTTCTGAAATCAAAACACAATCGTTTTCTGAATTACTCTTGGAATAGGTGTAGTTTCATTAGTTATAGTCTTACATAGTGTCACATTTCCTATCCATGTTTGATTTTGGATATAAATTAATAATGTTTTCATGAAAGCGTGAGTAGGTATTAGAAATTCAGGTAATTATTCAATTAAAGGAATGAATAGTTTCGATAATTATGTTAATTTTAAATCAGTTTATGATTCTTATTTTATATTACCCCTTTTAAGTTATTTTGTGTCATTTTTATTTTGATAATATTTGAACGTTATTCTCCTTATATATATTATTTTTTTAAACTAATATCACTATTAATTATTTTTTGAAAACAGTGTCGTTTTTATTTTGTCAATATTTACACGTACAATGTCTGTCTGGTCTCCGAAAATGTTCTACTTTCTAAAATAATGAAAAGTTTGCCTTTTTGCAACATTATTTTGCAAATAATGTGACCTTAACTGTGTTTTATTGATTTTTACTGTGTATATGCCAACTTGTTAATAATATATATACCTAGTCAATATTTGGCAATTATAGGATAAAATTATTTCCTAATGATTGGATTCGAATTTGTAATCAACTGGTGTTATGGCATCTACCTAAATGTGTATTGGTATTGAAAATTATATTTAACGAAATTTATTTATAATCAGTTATATTTTGTTGATACAGTGTATTGTTGCTTATAAAATATTATTTATTAAAATAAAGATGATTATGTCTTCACGTAATTTAAATATCATTACTTTATCTCTTCTCTGATATTTTATTGCATTATGTCCATAAGAAGAAATTCAAACCAACTTATTTTTAAAACAATGTTTCATATTTTTTAACATTTCAAGCAGTATACATAGCAATTAATTACGTTCAGTAAATGTCTACAACAAATATAATTGTAATGTATAGGTTTACTACTTGACAGAAGGACTATTTCTGTCAGAAAATATTCCATGCCCAAAATGTTTAGCGTTAGTAGTGAGAATGATTTTATATGTGATAAAATAATTATATGAGTTAATTTTCATACATTGTTTAAATAATTTCGTAATACGTGGGATGGATACTAATATTAATTGTGGTTATATTTACGTGCTCCCTGTATTGAGAGAAACTATTAAAAATCAGACTGATGGACTTTATTTACTTAGAAATGCTGAGTTAAAAAATTGACAATTTCGTCTCCAAAATCGACTGGTTTACATATATAATAATAATAATAATTTATTTAGGACAATAAAGATAATGTGGAATAAAATACATAGTTTACATAGAAAAATTGTT
>JAYJLU010682142.1:0-11819 GCA_036873645.1 Minona dolichovesicula | reverse complement strand
TATAGTACATGATTTATAGGATGATCAGGATATTTCATAATATTATTGAACAGTCTTTGGGATAAATCAGTCCTCCTATTAGATAAAGATGGAAGTATGTTACAGTGGCAATGTTACAGATAAATTGAATTACTATACAGATAAGATCTGAAAAGGAAAATTTAGAAATTTAGGTAAAGTGACATGTACGTAAATGTAAAAAGTGTTTTGTCTTCTTTTGTTATAGGCATGTTCGATGTTATACACTGTGTCCCGAGTTCATAATAAGAATTAAGTCATGTAAAGAATGGTTAGGATTGTTCTTTGACTTTACTACAATTAGTAATTAGAGGTCAAGAAGAAAGGCATTTATATTGGATTTTTGGAAAAATATGGTTTCTCGCAGATGAAAATATTGTCCAAATGGAATCACCTCTTGTAGATAGAGTAACTTTATTGCAGAGATTCAGGTTAGTGGTTAAAGTGATTAGTTGAAAAGTCCTTAAAGTCACCAGCTAGGATATTCACAGCAGAATTTTCGTTAGTAAAAGAGTTAATTATGTCAGTTATGCAATCATTTATGTCGTGATGTATTTGTGAGTGTAGTCCTGGAGGAATAAACACCAGAGTCACGAAGATGTTGTATCGACGTAAGAGAATGTGAAGAAAATCACAGGTTAGACATTGCTTTCGGGGATAACTTCAGTCGGCAATATAGGTTGTTTTTTACCCAGCAACGGACACCACCCCAAATGCACGAGACTCAATTTGCGAAACAAAATATGTCAATGTTTTGTTTCTATTATTTAGATATGTTAGATAGATTGGAGACAAGTATACAAGGAATAAAATAGTTTTTCTGATTAACACTCTGATTCCCATATTCTAAAGATTCTAGTTCAGTAAAATCTGATTTTTAGATCACAATTATCCTGCTCATTGTTGTCTAGGTAAAGAATGCAGTATTTGATGGACATATTTTATCATGATGCTTGTCATGTAGATCTCTTTCTATAGAGTCCGTAAGCGGGCATTTTCCATGCTCTCCAGTTTTGTTCCATCATACATATTATATTTCCCCGAACATTTTTGGGGTTAATTGTATCTGTAGGTTGTAACCAGATTTTGCACCTGTTTGCAGTATTTTAATTATGAAATAAAACTAAGATTACATATATAAGTATAAATTTATTATTATCATAATTAATTTCAGGATTCATGGAGATAGATTTGATGACTGTGAAAGATAATGCCAGACAGAGTTCAACTGAGTCTGGATACCCTGCTTCATTAGCGCTTTCATCCGGCTGTAAGCAAAGCGATAATACCGTGTCTATAACTAACCCAGAAGATCAACCAATGTGGTCCATTGATCTCAATACCAACTATGACATCAAGATGATACATCTCGGTACTCGAGTGGACACAACAGAAATGATATTTTCAGACGTGTTTATCTCAGTCAGTGAGAGCAAGATCGATATGAACACACAAGTTATTGATCAACATTGCGCTCATTACAAAGGACCTGCCCCTCCAGGAGAGAGTATCAATCTGATTTGTCGACAATGTGGACGATATGTTGGCATAGCAATGAATAAAACTGACAGCCAATTAGAACTGTGCAAAATGAAACTTTTTGGTCAGAAAGGTAGTTGATTTTTCTTAATTCCTACTTAATAATTTATTATAAATCTTTGAAAGATAAATCTTATATTAAGGAAAAGGCAGGCTTCTGGGTCACTGTTTGGGCGTGGAGATAAACTAAACAGTACCCGAATACTGATATCTATAATCATTTAGGTAAATACAAAATAAATATTTTATAAAAAGTGGTGAAAATGTAAAAAACTAACAGTTCACGTCACTACTATTACTACACAACTGCTAAATCTAAATGTCGCTGAATGTCGAAACCTTCTCTTGGTGGTATCCATGACGCAATTATAAAATGTCTACAGACTCAAAACACAACTATTATACAATATACACTACAAGATGTTAAAACGCTTGATCACAATCTGTAGAGGTCGAGAGTTCGAATCCCAGCTATGTATGTACTCTCGAGAATGAAATGTTGATAGCGTTGTATAAAGATTCAAAATATTACATATTCATTTTCATATTCATTAATGCGAATTCTACATAGTTTACGAAATCAAGGAATCTTTGTAAAAACAGAAAAAGTGGATTATTAAATTAGAATACTCCTTTTGCATGCGAAAATTAACATGAGATTGGAGATATATTTTTTCTAAAAATATTTCTCACATTCTTTGTATTTGCAGTTCACATACATGCATATTTACATGCATACTTTATGAATTTCAGAATGCGACTCCTGTGCCGTTCTGATGGGTGAGAAAAATGATTTTAGCATTGATTTCAAACTTTGACTTTTGGTTTTATTTTTAATTGTTTTAATGACGTCGCATTAATTTCATTGTTATACAATAGATTATGTCTGTTTGTATTTGAGTGATTGAATTTGGATTGTTTGATGATTGTGTTTGTATGACCTTTATTGATAAATGGATCTTCTTGTTACAATCATGAAGAACATAGATGGTAGATTTGTAACTAACTGTATTTGATTTACTTGTTCAGTTTATTTTTGAATTTTCTCAATTTTTCTACCACAACTGCTTATATTTCATTTTCAGTGAAATAGATTTTTTTCAAAATCTAAGTATTTCAACATCCCTTTGTCAGTATAAAACTTCTTCCGCATTCAATGCATAAGTTTTAGGATATTTCTTACTCTCTGATATCTGATATATGTTTTTGAATGCATGTTTTGTTGTAATTCCTGTATCATTTTTTATTGTATAGAGTATATCTTGTGTAAATATCCTTAAACCATGATAATCTATGTATATTTCAGGTATATAATTTCCATTGATGCATCGATGCATCGATTTATTTTAATGAATTCCGGGATATTTTAGCAACAGATCTCGGGATTAATTAAACGAAACCCCTCACCAAATATGTCATCAATGGAACTATCATAGATATACAACGAACAAAAAATCGTATTAGAATAATAAAGTAATGAAAAACTGTCCTGTAGCTGTTAAATTGCTTTCGGGAATTGCAAACATTATTCACTGACACATTGCAAACTAAACTGTGAAAATGGTTAGATGCAGGTGTATGTAGATGAATAGAGTGGTCTTCTTGCCTGTGGTGTTGAAGATAGCATTTCCCTATCAATTACAGCCGAACAGTTTTGTAAGTGATCAATCAACACAGATTGTTCAATTCATCTATTCATCATTGGCTTCACAATTGTTTCATAAACGTCGACCAAGTGTTTTGCAATTTGGATGATACTCACGGTCGTCTACATAACTTAATGTTTCGAAGGAAGAGTAATGAAATCTTTATCGGTCATAGTTCATAGCATGTCTTCATTTTGGTAGCCCCTCACAGTTGCCCAATTGACTAGAATCTTCACTGCCCACTCATCCCTCTTCAAAGGATTTTTAGGCACCGTGGATTTATTTAATGTTTTCAGATTTTTTCAGTTTGGTCTGCAAATCTGTTTTTCTGTGGTTCTTCTAAATGACCTAAATCTACTATTTTATCAGGAATATCTTGTACAGAAAATTGTATTTCGTTATTTTCGAATTCATTTAAATGACCTAAATAAGCAAATTCGTCGGGAATGTTTTCGGACATCATAATTTCATTTATTTCTTCGATAATAAATCCAGAAATCATATTCTTAGTAAATATATAAAAATCTAGCAATGCAATGGCAAATTCTTGATTTTTAGAAATTTATATGCTCAAACAATTAATATAATTAATAATTTAAATTTACCGGTAGTTATTTGGCGATAAACACACACAGAAAATACCCGATGATTTAAGTAATTACCGTCCGGACATATGTATTATGTATCATGGTTTAATAAAAATAATTCATAGATTTGAGGGTGGTATGCACTTAAAAATCCCTCAGACTTTCGGCATTCAGGAATTAAAACCATCAATCAATAATTGCTTTCCCATCTTTCGCGGAAGGTTGCATTTTTAAGATTCTTTAAATCTCCAACCATTTCATAGAATTTCACCTGTAGAATTTTCAAGGGGAATTTATTTTCATCTAATTGGAGATCAAAAATTCATTGGAAAGCATGATGCAGTTTTCTAATACAGTGGGTCGGTCGGGAGATAATGGATAGAAGATAATAGGACACTGCATGATGCTGTGTCCTAAGTGTATAAATAAAAATGATTTTCTTCACAGATGCATTTAAACAAACAAAAATTACGTTTCGCTCAAAGAGCTTCTTCAGGTAAAATAGTTTTACCTGAAGCTCTGGAAGTTTTAAATAGCCATGAGATAAGAGATATACATGCACGAGATATCAATACAAGGAGTAAATATAGAAATAAAGAAACCTCTTAAGAGCATATAGAGAATCATACCATAGAAATGATCAGAATATCTACTTAAATAAAAAAGTTGGATCATAAATGATAGCGAACCTTTCTCCATAGCATTTATTCTATAAATTTGTTATAACTAAGAACGTTATTTGAACCTATTAAAAATTCTTTAATTTAAAAAGGAAGGCTTTTACAATGATCTGAAATATTAATATTAATGGAATAGTTTTGTTAAATAATTTATTTTTTTGATCATCAGATTTTCATGAATTGGATCTCACCTCTGCAATAAATGACACCACTCAACAAAGTTCCACAGCAGACAAACGACCTGCTCATCTAGCTCTCTCCACTGGATGTAACTTCATTGATTCAAGTTTGTCAAGAACTCAAGAGGAGAACCAACCAATGTGGTTCATCGATTTGCTCAGAGAATATGCTGTAAAATTGGTCTACATTGGATCCAGTAAATCTGGATCTGTGCTGGAATTATCGGACTTTTATGTGAGAGTAAGCGACACAACACCAGAATTTAACTCCCCTGACAAGATTGTGGGCAGTAAATTTTGTGGTGAGTATTCTGGATCGGTGAAGAGTCGAGAATTTGTTCACTTGGTGTGTCAGGCATGTGGTAGATTTCTCTCGATTGTGAGTAGAAAACAAGGAGTTATGGAGCTTTGTGCCATCAAGGTTTATGCTGTTATCGGTAAGTAATGTTTTTCCAATTGTTAATAAATTGCTCTTTATCACCACATGTTAGAAAACAGAAATTAATATTTCCAATTTATTAAGACGTTTCATTCGTATCCAGTTTTGTTTTGACACGTTAAACTCTTTTAAAATTTGAATAACCCTTGAATGTTTGTTCAATTAAACTTTCAGAAATAATATTGTTAACTATAAGAAGTATTTTCATATTTATAAACCAGTTCAAAATTAGTTATATTATATTTCCCAACTTGAATTTTATCTACGAAGTTGACTTCATTATTTTTTGTATTTTTAGAAATACATTTATTTGCACATTCAACAGTGCTTCAACCCCTTTTACAGCATTCACACAAAATAGAACAAATAAAATGTAACAATCTGTCATTAAAATCCCCCTCTATCTAGTATACTCATATATTTGTTTTAGAATTTGAAGAGATGGCATCCATTAAATGTAAGTTACATACATAATTTATATTCCAGTAGATGTTTATTAATATAATCGCTTTGTAACTCTGCTATATATGTATCTGTAGATACCAGATGTGTGTAACATGCTATTGTCATCTGCAAATTATTGCCAATGGCGTCTAAATGTAATTCTTTAAGCGAAGCTGTCAGAGATGTATGTTGTCTATTTGTACCCTTGGCAACCAATTTACGTCAAGGCATACAGCAACACACTGTCAGCTTAAGGGATTATTAGATGAAGCTGTTTTACAAAGCAATTATCTTGACTTTAAACTTCCATAGGGCGGAGGCCGTGAATTTCAGTGGCATTAAGGCTTTAGCTATAAAGATCACAGACTGAGCATTAAAGCATATCTGCGTAATGATTCAATCAATATTTGATTGATTGAAATATTTACAATCTCCCTGTGTTTTTATTATGGCTTTATTATTTTAATCATACGTTTAGCCACAATTTGTGGTTAAATATTTATGTTAAAATTTGGTATGTTAATCCTAAAATAAAGGACAAAAACATCCCCACACACACAGTTTACAAAGCGATGCGTGACATCATTTAATATCTGTAGAGGTACCAGATGTATTTAGCTGCTATTGTCACCCACCTGTAATTTATTGTCAATTGGCTCCTAATTTATGTATTTCAATAAAATTATCTAGTTCTGGGGAGCTATCAGATATGTATGTTGAAGTCATAACAACTAATTTACATACGTCAAGGCAAACAGCAATAAGGGATTATTTATGCTATTAAATGAAGCTGTTTTACAAAGCAAATCTCTCATGATAAGCATTGTTGGATATTTTATGTTACTGTATTTCTCTTCTCTACCAGATGTGTATAACTGCTCTTGTCACCAATTTGTCGATTGCTTCAAATTCAATATAATTCAAATTTCCGTCTTGCGTTCTGTGTTCTACAGTTGATCTAGATGTTGGTTGTAACATCTAGCTCATGATGGAAAAATAATACTGACCGAGTATTCACTCTTCAAATACAGAAACGCATATCGATAGATTTGTGCCAACAGCGAGCACAATTTAGAAAACCACCAAATACAAATTGACGCCACTCATGAACTCTTTCTTTGATATTAGCAATTCATAAACGTTTAGAAATCTTCTTTCTGTATTTTCCTTCAGTGAAAGAATTAATATTAAATCAGAGGAGACGTTTAGAAGTGACGTCAATTTGTATTGATGGTTTTATAATAGCGGGGATAGTATTTCATAAAAATCGATCACAGTTAGGTTAAGGGGACATTATCGGTGCATACGAACTACTGAATATGATGTTGATGAAGAAGAAGCATATCGAAAAATGCTATTTCTCCAACTAACTAGGCTGTATATAGCATGACAGTAGGCCAGCCATAGGCTTAGCTTTATAATCTGTTTTTCCACTGGGAACTTTCTTATACGAACTCTTTTTGACTTATATGGATATAAATTATTGACTTAACTTTCAGATAACACGCCTGTACTTGTTTCCCATCCTGGAAAACCTGCTTATGAATCATCAGTTATTGATAGTCCAAAGCTAGCAGTGGATGGTATTTTAAGCACATGCTCGAGAACCAACGTTCATAATCCTGTACATTGGACTCTGGATCTTCTGTCTCCAGTGAATGTGACGCATGTCATTATCTATACTAAAGAGGGACCACATACTCATCCACTGAATAGCTTTTACTTGCAGGTAGATCACCTATTTAATTATCATTTTTTGTTTGAGCCATTACATATATTGGTATATTCTGTATAAAATAAACATTCGAAATTAGACATTACTGTCATACTCTTTCAGTCTTTCAAATATTTTATATCATTCATCCCTTGCTATTATTTAGTAAAAAATATCAAAATTCTAATTGTCTTCTCCGGATCGGTATCAAGACCATTTAAGCGTTTGTAGACACGCACGGAATGTCAATGTGAGAGAGAGAGAGAGTATTCAACAGTATCAACAGACCTATTATCCGTTTGATAACCCAATTTTTGTATTGCCCCACAACACGATGTTAGATGTCACACTGGTTAGAGCTCACCATTGTATTGTATAAATGAAAATAGCCCCAAAGTTCGTCATTTTACCGCAATGCAATCTACAATCCATTCTCAGAGTGGACTTTCTCTTACAGAACAAAACCAATATTGACAGTAAGAGTGGACATCGTTTGACATTGGAATGAACAACGAGCATCAATGCAAGCGAAATCCAAGGTAGTAACGTCTACGCGTCCACTACCCATCCAATTGATACCAGCTAAATCGAAAAACGTGATGGACTTTAAACTCCAGAGCATCACATTCACTGTGATGAAGCATAAGACCAAGACTCCGAAACTAGACTAAATCAGACATCCGAAAGCGAACAACGACATATTGAAAAAGTCACCACATAAAACATATGTATCATGGTAATACAACCCACATCAACTACAGTTAGCAAGATCCACAAATACTTTTCCCTCAATTAGATAAATTGTAGATGAAGAAATATAAACGATGGAAAAATGAGGAACTTTTTAGAATTCAATAAGTTCATGGGCATCTCCTATTGTGCTATTATATTGCATCTCCTATTATGTCACCAAGAAAGACGATACCAAACGGTTCTGTGTAGATTGTCGGAGATTAAACGAACACACGGCAAAGGCTTGCATATTGCGTTACCCTTAATCGACAGCATATTCGATTCGCTTGCTGGAGAAAAGAAAGAGATTTTGTACGCTGCAGACTCTGGCTTCTGGCGATATAAATATTGGCCAAGTTAAACTTACTCAGAAACACAATACAAACTTAAAATAGAAATAGCTGAACGTCTTTTGTTATTTTTTTGATCAGCTGAATGTTTGAATTTTGGGGGAGTCTTGATGTCTGATTCTGTTAACTAAATCCCAGATTCCTTTTCCATTTCTGATAACCCTTGATGGTGGACCAGGCAGTGATGTTGTCTAATTCCTCTGAAGAAAGTTGTATATTGTCTTGTGGAATTATGAGGTTTGTGTCATCAGCATATAGGATTATTTCGCTTTCAAGATTTCTTGCTTGCATTTAATTTTCAGATGATGATATTTTTTTCGGGGCTGGTAATTTATCACTATAATAAATTACCAGCCCCCCAAAAAAGGCCCCTCCCGCAGTGTTCTTGAATTTATAATTTGATAGCAGGTGTGATCCAGCACTTATCATTAGATTTAATAGTTACTGTAGTTTGCGAAATTTGATTTAGAGTTATTAAGGAAAAGGATTTGAGTCTTGATATTTACATAGGAAACGTTTGAAGTAAGTATGAAGAAGATTCTGGAAGATTCCTTAACATGAAAATCTTTAGAACTTGTACACTTATTTATTCCAAATTCCATTTGATGTCTTCACAGTATCCCCGGACCATTTGAATTAGTAAATCTATTTCATTAACATTTAACAAGTAGAAGTATCAGCTAAAGGAAAACTGTGTAAATCGTTCTTGAAGTTAAATCATTTAGGATTCCTAATTATGAAATGGGGAATACATGCTTACATGTTTTGATTTTTTGACGGAATCTATGTAATACTTAAATAAAACACAAAGTATAAACACAAAAAAATATAAGTGGGTTTTTTCGGTTCATTTTTACACTGTCTTTCATTCTAGATAACAGGCACAGTTGGAGGTAATTGGAGTACTTGTGCTGAATACAACAATGACACGACATCAGGTCAGATACTTCACTTGGATTGTAGAGAAAATGGACGCTTAATCAGAGTGAAACCAAAGCTAACTTCACGATATCTGTATCTATGTGAAGTTTTGGTTTATGGACACTTTCATTCAATGAAGGAACAAACAAGTAAAAATTTATTCATTAATGACATTTAGTACCTATAATAGATCGGTAACGCTTCGCCTACCAAAGGGTTGAATAGTCTTAGAGCTACCAAAAGGGTGATTGTGAGAATCACTAAAATAATTATATCAAACCCATGTTCATGTTCAGCAATATTCAAATATTCATGGTTAAGAAGATTCAGAACCAGTTTGGATGCCATATTGTTTTTATGGTTGTTCAGATTAAATCGTTCGATAAAGTAATCCTGTCGCATTGAAAGAGATATAATAATAATCCTTCCGAATCCTTGCAAACGCAATTGAAGAAAATGTCAAACTGGAAAGAACCTGGTCCCGATGAAATACATGACTACTGGATCAAAATTCTAAAAAGCCGGCACGAATGTCCAGAGGAACGTAAGATCAACTCCTAATTGACAAAATGGTGTTAAAGAATTGCAAAGGTGTAAAGAAGAATTCCATGGTGTGAATTAACTACAAAAAGGCTTGGGATATGGTTCCATAATTACATCAATACACTTATCAAGAATCGTATGGCAACGTGAATAACGACTCTCGTATCAGGCAAAACTACACTAGGTACAGTCAATGTCAAGATGTATCTTCCAATGAGACTCTCTATCACACTCCTGTTTGTAATAGCTCATGTATAACTAACAAAGATCCTGAGGAAACATACAGATGGCTATAATATCCGAAAAGCAGGAATTAAAATTACCTTCTATTCATGGATGATCTAAAGCTGCTTTGAAGGGATGCTAAAGAAATAGATTCAGAAATTCAAATGGTTCCTAGATACAGTGAAGACATCAAAATGTAATTTGAAATAGATAAGTCTGTACTGGAAATGAAAAGGGGAAATATGGAAAACTCAAACGGATGTAGACTCACTGATGATAAAACTATCAAAAGCATGAAAGTTGGTGACAGCTATGCGTATCTGGGTATACTGAAAGCAGACGATATCAAGAATGAAGAAATGGAGGACACCGTGGGGATAGAGCATCTCAATAGAGTAAGGAGAGTATTAAGATCAAAGCTAAATGGAGGAAATACAAAAGTAGAAATGAACGGAAATAAATTTGTAAGACAAACAAATGAGATAACATCAGAGGAAAAATGCTTATAATTAAAGTATTGTGAAGTTTTGTAGGCATTAATTAAAGAATCAAGTAATGGAGACTTAGATTCACAACATTTCCATTTATGAAACGTTGAAGCCAATCTTTCAAGGGGTACATATGGCTGGAGAGTCATACCTAGTAAGGTGGGTTTTCGGCAAAAGATAACTAACTTCCTTGGATTTATGTATCTTCGTTTAGATATTCGATGCCTACCTAACTTGATACTATTAATCTCATTATTTATAAAAGCTGATTTTCACTGGTATAATAAGGTGGATCTATAAGAAGATGTCATCAGGATATTTGACAATCTCCTTCTGAAGAATTAATTGGTTTGAGGTCATTCACCACAACATAGTAGCCAATCAGATTGCCCAGCTTTGAATGAAAACTGTAGTTGTCCTCTGTATATTCATTTGACATGGTGCAATTCAAAGTTTATCAGCGCGCGCATAAATTTCCATCTGGAGTTTTAGTATTTGTCGGATCTTTCCGTATCAGTTTATTAATGGCATACCACATAGATTTAGAGCCGCCGTGCGTTACATAAGAAATGACCACCATTTTGAGTGTGACTTTGCAAACGCATTCCAACAGTATGGGGTTACATTGATTAAACTAAATTTCTATGGAGAATAGAGAAATCACTTATGAATGTCACAAAATCATCATCAAATCGAGGAGTAAAATTTGTTAAAATTTGTATATAATTTGTCTGTACATCCATAAACCAGGTACAAATTAAACAGAATAAAATAATATTCATTCTATCAGCCTAAAACGGCCAAAGTCAGCTCAAACTAAAAAAAATGAAATACAATTAACCAGTAGCTTAAACTTAAGAAATGATTGAGTTAACAAATGAATTTTTATAAAATAGTTAAGTGTTTGAATTCTATTGTACTTCAAAAAACGTGATTATTGTCATGATATATAGGTAATATATACTAATGATCCATAACAGAATTAATTGAATGCATTCCTTCCTTTTAAACATTTTCGTCACGATGACAATTTTCAAAAAGATTTTTAGCCAATGTGCAAAGTTTATCTAAAAGTCCCTTACTACGGAACGTATTTCTGTAATTCTTTCATAATTCTTTCAAATATACAATCACAATTACAATTATTTAAATTTTAAATCGATTTATCTTGTCATGTAAAACACAATATTACTACTAATTTCGAAAATAAATAATCACGATTTATCAGAATTCTTTTTAAGTATTCGCTGTAGAGAATAGAAGACCTACATTTAACAATTTGATTATCATGAATTGAATAGTCAATCAATGATG
>JAYJLU010681031.1:0-11823 GCA_036873645.1 Minona dolichovesicula | reverse complement strand
CCTCACTGAGACACAACTCAATACAATACAGACAATTGGAATCTATCATCTACTGACTGTCCTCACTGAGACACAACTCAATACAATACAGACAATTGTAATCTATCATCTACTGACTATCCTCAACAAACCCTAACCGTGATAACAAAACAAATTCTTGATGCATTTAAACAAAAGTTGAAATTAAAATTATTCAGTAAGAGAGTCACATGAAGTCACAATTAAGAACTGTCCTGAAAAGAATATGGTTTACATTAAACGTATTGTAACACCAATTCAATCCATTCTTTAGACATTCATATTATGGATAACGTAATAATCACAAATTAGTACCAGTTGAAACAAAGCTGGCTAATCTAGTTGGTGATTTCAAGCGACCAACGACCTCCCAAGAATTACATTCAGGAGATCGACAATATTCTTTCAATTTAGAGAGCTCTTTGCGAGTGTTCTTGGAGAGAATTTGAGAATACTCAGAGGCCGGTATGTACTTCCTTTGAGGACGAAACACTCGATAATATCGACGCAATAGCCTCTCTTTCAAGCTGTCAATTCGGAATTGGATCCGTGTGAAAGGATTCGCAATCTACAATAGATCACCAACATTAACAATCACAGAAAACATGGCCATATATGGATATGGAGTTTCGATTCTCAATATATTGAAATGGTTATCGATTCTTTTGTTATACAGTGGCTAACCAATATGGCCTGCCTCCACCATTAAATATCAATTTAAAATTATCGGCTTCTCCTAAACGCCATTGAGCTAAACAAGATAGAAATTACAATCCACCCAAGACGGGAAGGAATGTTTGGGGTTTTAAAATTTGGTCTTCAACTGAAGAACACCAAAAATGTTGAAAATAATTTCAGTGTCAGAAAATCCTATCTCCACCATTATAAATTGGTGAAGTTTATATTATCATAGAGACGAAACACAATGACCGAATTTAACAATTCCTATACCAAATTAAAGCAAGAAAAATATTTTTGCTAGACATTATTATATATCATTAAAAAGCGCTCTTTTTATACTTTAATTTAGTAGAAGAATTATTAAAGTAGCTATTGAGTTTCATCGCTATGATAATTATTAGAACTTAACCAATTTGTAATGGTGAAGATAGAAATTTGTGTCACTTGGTATCGGAAAATCGATACACAAATGTGTAATATCGAGAGTGGGAACTCTATGATAAATTCATAGAGTTAATCCGACTCTCAACATATTGAAACGCATATCGATGGGTTTGTTATACCACGGCTGACAAATTCCTATCTACGCCATTTAAAAACAACAAATTTCAAACTTAAAAATATATATTACAAAAATATTGGTTTAGAAAAATGGTTTATTAATCCAATATAACACAATAAGGATAGAGAACTTTTTTAAAAAACAGATCAATACAAAAGTCACCGGGAACGACTAACGATTCATTTAATGAAATGCAATCAACTCATAACTCAAATGCAATAACTATTTATTACAACTTACACAAGTCGATAACAATAGGCCACTAATAATCACCGCGCAGAGAGGTATTTGCACCGAACAATAGATCATCAACAGAGCGCAGATACGAATAAACCATCTCACCAGGACCACGGTACGTGAGGAATTCTCCGGAGGGCCGTACCAATAAATCAAGGAGAATCCCAGCAGACCCATTGTTGTCAAGTAGATGATGACGTAAGTGCTGTAGGCTACCAATAGAACTTCCAGATTGTGAATCACTTTCGACCACACGATTGCACTAAGAGCGCCGCCCAGTGTTAAGAGAATGTAAATAAACCGTCGCATCGGCAGAAAACGATGAATAATGACAATGACAATGAGTATCGAAGCAATCATAGATACGGTAATACCGCTGGTATAATAAAATGCAATATTCTGACTGAGACGATAGGAGTTGGAAAATAAAAGTATTCCACAGAAAGTGACTATAGCAGAAATGAATTCGAATTGAAAATTTGAGGTAACATTATAATCAGATCCACCCGAGGGATTAAAGCCAATACAATTGTCTGTAAAGGTTTCCAAATGTAGCAGGGTTGTGCTCTCCCTGTTAGAATATCCCGGCATCAACAATTTCCACAATAAATTTGAAATTGAGAACCACTGGGAATTATGATCGATATATTTCTGTTTGACTGTGGTTGCATTTGGGCCCCAATAGATCTCACCGATGATAGGTGGGGAAATATTTACAGTGAGTGAATGCCATAGATAATAGAATCTCGCTGCATTACCACGATTGCAAAATATGACAAATTTACTACCAGAGCTGCGATCAATACGGTAAACTTCATCATTCAACAATTGGTATTCTTCGAGTGGGGCATTTGGGGTGGCGAATTGGAAGAGCAGAAACAGGGCAAGAAATGACAAAATGACAGCACGCATCTGCAAAAATAAACAGACTGAGTGAACATGAAACTCAACACATTTATGTATATTTGCTGTCAAATACCAAATTAAAAATAGTTTATCGATTAGATTGTATGTAATATTAGATTACTATTGAATTAAATCTAAAGCATTTATCAGACATTTATTTTAATCATTGTAGAAATTTATTCATTACTATGGGTTTTGTAGATAATAATGACCATCATAAAATTGACCTGATTCCTAGATAAGAGCATGGATGAGATGATTATTGAAAAAGCCAATTTTTGGTTTTCATTTTATTCTATGGTTAGCAAGAACTTGTATAAATGCATTATATTTGCCTTCAAGGACATATCTTGCAAATTTGTTTATAATAATGTGTCTTCAGTAAGGAAAAGGATAAACTTTTAAAAACTTAATTCTATTGAATGTTACTTACATTCATATGCCATAAATCTACATAGAAAAATTCCACATCTTCATAAAAGAACAATCTTATACTGTATAAAAAGCCTATGAATAAGTATAGTTTATTGTAGAGGCTAATTTATCTTGACTTCATAGTCACTCTAGCAGTGTGAAGTGGTTAGTTCAACCCTACTGTTAGCAGTATGATACTGCTTTAAGTTATAAAAATAATCTCTAGGCCTGATTCAGCATGCAGTATAAGAAAGCTTTTAAATTGTCATTCTTTTGTAGTGCACTGGCTAAATGGTTAGAACTCTTGGCCACCAATCCAGGGGTCAAGAATTCTAATTCTGGCTAAGTACTCTCAGGAATGAAATGTTGAATAGTGCTGCATAGAGGTATCTTATATATATAACTTTAAACCAGAGTTATAAGGATATTGATAAAGATATTCTTATTGACTCATTAAAGTTTATGACGGTGATCCTGAGTTTATGGTTTACCCTAAACTCACTAATTTGTTTATATTTTGAGTTTGAGTTTGAGTTTAAACTCAAACCATAAACTCAGGGACTTATGACTTCAAAAATGGACCTTCCTATTGATCAATCATATTATATAATTTGCTAAAAGCCTAATTCATAAATTGACCCTATAGAAATTTTAAACTATCCTAGATAATGAATTTGCAAAGAATTGAAGGATCATATTAAAGCTGTATTTGGAAAAACATTTTCTATGAAAATTTCCATTATTCTTAGATATGAAATCTTTAGAAATATAAGTTCATCCAAGAGGATGTATTTATAGAAGGAAGTCACTATGTCTGACACCAGAAAAATTATTTTTAGATTATTTTTCCAGCAAGGATAATTCTAGCACTGACTTGGGTGGCAAATAATGAGTTTCTTGAAAAAATCTTTATCAGCACTATATATATGATCATGTATATTTTTGCCAAAAAAATAGTGACTATGTTTATAGAAACTGTTTAATAAGTCCACAATATTGTGTTGTTCATCTTAATCTTATTATAATGTGCAGTAATGTTCAAGTATGTTTAATATGCTGGTAAAGTTACCTCCAATTCTATGGAACTATAAAACCACATTGATTACCTCAAATTGTATATTAATTACATTAATATATTTATTATCTAAGTATCTAAAGTCAATTAGAATTCAGGTCAACTCATACCCAAGTCAGCATTGTATCTAATGTCTTTACTTCTCTGGTGTTCTAGGTTGGGTCCCAAGGAATAAAGTTGCTAAGAAGATTGATCCAAACCCTAACCCCTTATTTTAGTTTTTTAGTGTACAAGTTCACCTGGTGTGAGGTGACTTAGGTGAGAGTTGACCTGTTCCCATTAATTAGTAGCATATTTGATATGGTAGACCATGAATATAGTCTGGACTATTTTCATTTTCACTCTTTTCTATTAACCTTTATCATTAACTGTTTATTGAGCCAGAAAAAATATCTTTCAAATAGAATGTAGTAAAAGAAGCCAATAGCTTTCTAGGAACAAATATACAGTAAATATGAAAAAAGAAAGTGTTAATTTTTCCTGCCAACCAAAAGTTGTATGCAGGTTTTGCCCATAGCTATATGTATGTATATATAGCTTTTGCTTTAAAAAATATAATTATTCAAATTAATGATGGGCAAGTGAGATATATTTAGTGCAAAACTTTTTAAATTCTTATTTTTTAGCACTGATGATGATAATAATAATAATAATAATAATAGTGTTTATTGAAGAAACAACTGATAGACCACAGTAGTGTTGAGAGGTATAATACATTTTAAGTGGAATGAAATTAAAAATTTATGAGACAATGGAAAAACACAGTTAATGAATATAGTTCGAATATATAAGTCTATTAATGAAATTCTTTAGGTCATTTGTGTTAGGAGTACAAACGCTGTAGGATGCCTTGCGTAGATTGTATTTGGTATTTTTGATTTCAGGTAGCAGAGGGTGTAATTTGTGCAGTTCATTTCTGACGATAGTTTTAAAAAGCTTCTCTTCTTGAGTAGAGACTAGACTCAAATGCTGATAGCATTAAATGGAATGCATTTAGGCCACCAAGTTATACAAATTTGCAGAAATGTAGTAAATTAATTAGCTGTGATATGTATATGGAGCCTATAAAGATATGTATGGGCCACTCTTGATTGATTGAGGTTCTCTAATATTTTGTGTTCATGATTGTGTTCATGCCTGTGTTGGCTATTTCTTCATACAGGCAGATTCATAAATAAACTTGTTATCTTGTCTAACTTAACAAGATAGGTCATTTCTAGCTGTATATTGAGACTCAAGCTAAAACAAATGTTGTTTGCAAATGGTATTGGTGTCAGCTGACAGTCTGAGATTGAGAGAGTGAGAAAGAGAGCATTGAATTTATACAGAAAAATTATTAGATAAAAAATGGATGAATTCCCATGTTATATTTTATTATAAATCATTTTTACATAAATCTGGCATTATATTATACCTAAAGGCTTTGGTGAAGTTCTTGTGAGTGCAAAGACTTAAGATCTTTTAAAAACAGGAAAAGCCGCCCAAATAATTTGAATGATCCGTTTAAACAAAATTAAATTCGTTTTATTAAATATATCGTTGGAAGTCAATAATGTATCAAATCAAATGCCACTAATCTTTATTTCTTTTAAAGATTTTAAATATGGACGAAACCCGTCATGTCATGAAGACCATTATTTGTTAATTCAAAATTGTTTACTATGAGTCATTAAACTGCGATCATGGTTGGCATCGCTAATGTCGCAGTTTGAGAAGAAAATCGCGAATTATTCATTTAAGAATATCGACAAACTCTTGTACAATATAATACAAGTTTTGTGTGTACACTCACTCCATATTGTATTAAGTTATAAAAATTCGCATCGCATTTTTCATCAGAACATTTGTATACATGTTACAGAAAACATTCGAATGTCTATTAAGTCTCAGAAATAATAACAGTCCCTTAATCCTAGTATCATAAAAATCTCAAGCTCTCATTGACTATATGCGGGAGATTCCGTTCTGAGGATTGAGAAAAGTGCGTCCCTTTACTGAGTGCGATTTACCGGGAGTAATACACGACGTAACTTTTCCTGCAACTTTGCATGCAACTCGAGTTTCACGCAACTTTAGACCTAAGGTTGCGTGTTAAAGTTGCGTGAAACTCGAGTGACATGCAAAAGTTGCGTCGTGTAAACTCCCAGTTAGAGATATTTGATGATGCCAGGATTAACTATGCTAAAAAGCCCCAACAGAACCGGTGACAATTGCATGGGTTATTGCATAAAATTGCTCACTACGTATGCATAAAGTTGTTTTTGTTTTGAAAAATAATCACCCTATTATTGCCTTACCCTAAGCTGTTAGTGGTTACTGTTGCTGTTAGCTGGAACATTACTATTCTTGATGCTAAAATTGGTGATTTCGATCATTTATTATAGGATTCTTTAATTTGTTTTGTATTTAACCCGAGGAGTCGGTTTTCATTTTTCATTCTTTTTACACTTGTCAGCAAAAAAGAATCTGTTTACGCTATGTAAATACCAAATAACCGAGCCGACGTTATCTGTCTCGGGACAACGTCATTCTGCCTGACGGTTGGTCAACTCTGGCCCTCTCTTTTGATCCAAGGCGATTTGTTTCTCTTCATCTTGAATTATCCTGCTTAATCTTGATTTGTCTTTCTCGAGTGTGCGAGAATGGGGACCGCGGGTATATGTTTCCGTAGCTGTTTATTATTTCCGTATTCATTACACAAATGTTTTAATAAGATTCTCGGAAATATAAGAGCTAGACTATATGTGATTTACATATTCTGAGACATATTAGACGTATAGTGCATGTTTTCTGAGACTTAGATGTTATAACCAGAGGGACAATCTATTAGACTATACTAATGCTTTTAACCTTTTCCGTTCCGGTTAGAAAAGGCCTGGTTGTAACTTTCTGTGAATTGTGTATGTTCTGGTGAAAAAATGCTCTGGATTTGGCTTAACTAAAAACTACACCGATATCATATCGGCTAATAACCAGATGCCATCCAGATGGTACATGCACATTGATCTCCAAAATACTCCACAGGTAGTTTACGTTACTCCGCAGTAGGTTGTTTACGTTACTCCTGAAACTAATCGTAAACCTATATAATCGCACCTCCTTTAATGAAAAAACTCAGTCTAAAAAATATCTATCACTAAATGTTGCTCTTTTTTCTCCTTATAGCTGTTAAACGGGATTTTAATTATAGCTAATTAAAATCCCGTTTAATCCCGTTTAACGTTCCACATCACTAAGACCAAGGACAACAACACAAACTCGATCAATCCAAACGATTCAAACATGAATACGGATGTATGATATATGCAAAACCAAGTAAGGTCCTGTACCAGCGACTTTCAAGCCAACAAGAATTTGGCAGCTCATGTGTAATGCAGTTGTAAAATGATTTGCAAAACGCACTCAAACCATAAGGTCTTCCACTCATGCAAGGTCCACAGCCATGTGATGCTCCAAGGAAGATTATCCCCTATTCTATTTGACAGAAAGATGGGAAGAACTTTAAAAGATTTTATCAGGAAGTGGAAGAATACATGGATCTGACAACCAAGACGTGGAAGAAAGGAAGAGAATTAACAATCCACCAGTTGTCCTCAAAAAGCGAGTTATTAAAACACAGAATAAGACCAAAGTAAGACTAAATGGCGAATGGTGAGTTAATGTTATGTTTTCTGGATTTTTCGATCGATGATTTTTCAGACAATGTCTATATAACACTTTTACCATTACATACCAGCGATTCCAACACAACATCGCGCTTTGTATATAGAAAAGTTCAAAAAAGGGTTGTACATGCGTAGAAACAAGATTCTTACCAACAGTTTAATACCCTGAGAGAATTTTTGTCCAGACTGCTACACGGGTAGAAAGAATGCAATTTTAACCGAAGTCAATTTACTTCATATACTACATAATTGATTCAAAATTTATCGGAAATGACAAAGCTAACGTGACGTGACTTGACGTGTTATCACAACAATCTAACCATAATAGGAGGACAATACTCTATTCCAAAGACAAGTTCCACATCAAACTCAGCAAAATTGCAATCGAAACTCAACTGCCATTATTGTAGAAAGGAGACATTGTTCGTGATAGTTTAAGAACCTTTATCCTAAATCCTTTAAATCCAACAATGAATTCCAGTCAGTTACCATCCCAATACAATTGCTCAAATCAGTACAACGATCAACCTCAAACAGGATTTGAAGGTGGAAATGGTCAAGGAAATCCAAACGTCAAATTTAAGAAGTAAATTAAAATTTCATGGAGTCGAATTTGATTGCAATTATAGAAAATGTTATTTAACTCACAATTTGTACATTCCTGCAAATCTTAATTCCCACGGTTATGATTGCAATTGATATGAAAATATATATAATCCCAGACATTCAAAAAGTCTTATTCCACGTGGTTGTGATTATAATTGTTTCAAAAGCATATTTGAACCCAATTTACAAAAAATTAATAATCCTGAAGTTTTAACGAATCGTGTAAATATGAGTAAATTAAAATCTAGCCACTCAGATCCACAGAATTTTTCTTCCAATCAGAATTTCAATTTTAATTTGAGTTATATATCGACCTGAATTTATTACAAAGGGTTCCAGAAAAGGCAAATATACTATTCTAGTTGGTGATCTCAACATAGACTATTTCACACATAGAAAAGCATAATCACATATATAATCACACAGCTGAACCAATTAAATGGCAGGAACCTCAGTGAATGATAATTGTAACTGCCTGAAAACTAAAGGCTTTATTTAGCATGAATACAACATCAGCGGTAACAGAAAACAACAGAGAGATTCAGAGTGCATAAATAAATAGAGGTCATATGTAGAAGAATATCGATCACATACTCCATAACAATAAAATTGTCAATCACATCACTCAGAAATCAATAATTTAATAATATTTTAAATTTCCAAATAAGTACTGTACTGTAGCTACAAAAAGGAGAGAGTGGAATGATCTAGATACCAAAATATTTAAGAAAGATTATGTCGCGTATTCAATACGATTGATAAATTAATTTTTATTAATTAGCTCAGTAAAAGAAATTAAATGTGCATATAGGACTATAAATGTCCAAAACTTCGATTTAATGTATAATTGAAACTATTTGCATATTAACAGACCATTCTCATCCTGTTTTAAAGAGTCAGATAAAGGCAACTCAAGAAGAGATTATTATATTTATTTAGGACATAGAGTTAAAAGTATTCACCATCCTCACAGATACATCCTGTTTTAAAGAGTCAGACATTATTGTGATAGATACAAAGGAAGTCAAAATAGACAAAAGACGTTAAAGTAGGAAACCAAGGTCACAAAGATGACGACTAGGAAAAAATTGGCTGAGAATTTAGAAATTTATATGACAAACACAGAGGCTCATGAGAAACCAAAAGACTATCTTGAGATAGGTAATACTCTCGGAGAGAAGAATCCTGAACCCTCTGCTGAGAAAAGATTGACATCTTCAGAAACAAAACAAAACCAGAGAGGTGACATTTCATAACTTTACACCACAAATTCATAGTGGCTCGAATCTATAGAATGCTTTACACTACCGGAAAAGAAATAAGGTTTTTTGAAATTGGATTTCGTACATGTTTTTGTTCAGTCACAATATTTTAAAAGTTTTTCCGATTTTGATTTTTAACACCTATTTTCGTTTTTTGAAATATCTTTTGAATTATGTACCTATAAATCCTTATTTCACTTTTATGCATTTCAATATAACCCTGAAAATTGTAAGGCATATTTTAAAGTCAGTAATTTACAAAATCAATTAAATTTAATGTGGCAAAACAAATTAAAAATAAATATTTTAATTACATTAAAAGTAAATTATTTGCTAAAATATTTCTGATTCTATAAAGTACACGTATAGTTAAAATGAATTTTCAATAACATTATCAAGTCAGGAGAAATGCCTTCGGAATGGCGCTCTAGTATCATTACACCTCTTTACAAAGGTAAGGGAGATCACATGGTTTGTGCCAACTACAGAGAAATCAAGCTTATGAGTCATGCAATGAAGGGAAAAGTAATAGACTCAGACACATGGTTGAGATTGATGAAAGTCAGTATGGTTTCATCCCAGGTAAAAGCACAACGGATGCCATTTTTAGTGTCAGAATCCTTATGGAAAAGTTTCATGAGAAGAATAGGCCCCTACACCTTGCTTTTGTTGATCTGGAAAAAGCTTAAGATCTGGTTCCAAGAGAAGTAGTGTGGAGATTCATGCCTGAGAGGTACATTCATCTTGTGCAGGATGAGAACAGCTCAACTAGGGTGAGATCAAGACAAGGATCTAGTGACTGCTTCCCGATCAGAGTTAGTCTACATCAAGGATCAGCATTGAGTCCTTTTCTATTCATTTTAGTTCTAAACACCATCTCAGCAGGGATAGGAGTGAACCAGCAGTGGGAATTATTGTATGCAGATGACATGGTTCTTATCGAGAAAACCAAAGACAAGTTAGAAAGAAGGCTAAATAATTGGGATAAGACCTTTAAAGAAAATGTACCAACACATCCAAAACTGAATACTTGACGACTTCACCCCAAGAACAAGCTTACTCCTATATCAAATTCACATTGAAAACAAGCCAATAAACAAGGTAGAAAAAAAATTCAAATAGGATCAGTTCTAAATAAGAATGCTACTTTAAAGGATGACTTATCCAACCGCATCAGGCAGCGTGGTCGAGATGGAGGGGGCATGACAGGGGTAATGTGCGATAGGAAGATACCCAGAAACCTAAAGCTAAAACTGTACACTAGTGTTATCAGACCTGCTTTGTTTTATGGAGTGGAATGTTGGACGACCATGAATGCTGAGGTGCAAGGAAAGATGAGATCAACAGAAACGAAGTTCCTATAAAGAATCATGTGAATCTCTCTTCAGGACCATATCGACAACGCCACAATATGGCAAAAATAACACCAAATAGAAAAAGTGATAAGACAGCAGAGACTAAGCTGGTATGGACACGTGATGCGGAGAACAGAGTCCTTTCCGCCTAGAAGAATTTTGGAATTAATAAACAGAAAAGCGAAAGGAAAACCAAGGAAAGTATGGATAAACCAGATTAGGTCTGATATGAAGGAAGTGGAAGTCTCTGCAGAGATGATTCAAGATAGAGATAAATGGCGAACGAAGATAAGATCGACCCCTCCAAAGTGAGGGAAAATGTCTCAAAGGTGAGCAAAGTGAGCATTCTGTATTGACAAGTTAAATTAGTTGAGATATTTCTATTTTATAGTTTAGATTTATAGTTATTAAGTAGACTGTAGACTTACCTTGTATAATCGCCTATTAATTGGTAATAGTGAGCGCACTGACGATCGTGAAGTGTCTCTTCTGGATCGAGAGTGGAAATCGACATAGAATAATATAATTGTGTATTGTTGTTTTCACTACCAAGTATAGCGAACAAATCTAAAGATTATTAAATTCAAACCATAAATGTCACTTCTTATGAGTAGAATTTTAGATCAAGATCCAAATGTATACCTATTAACTATAGAATATATGTATATTTGCTTTAGCATGACAAAGTTTGCATAATTTTGTATACTGCACACAAAACAGGTTTTTTAAAAAAATTATAACACTTTTATTAAAAGTGTATACTATATATATTATTGTATACAAATATGATATTTTGCATTATACTCATATTTTACATACATAAGTTACAAATATAAGTTTTATAATACATAAGTTACAAATACATCAGGACTAAATCTTCGGTTAAGTATTTGATCATAAAATCTCAAAAACTCCGCAAAACCCCCAAATTTCCATTTCCCCCACTTTTATGTTTCACTTGCAATGGAGAGAGAGAGAAAGAGAGAGAGAGAGAGAGAGAGAGAGAGAGAGAGAGAGAGAGAGAGAGAGAGAGAGAGAGAGA
>JAYJLU010677698.1:0-11846 GCA_036873645.1 Minona dolichovesicula | reverse complement strand
TGCGTAGTGTGTTGGATCTTCTGTAGATGTCGACCGGTAGATTGTATTTCTTGAAGATCGTCCGGAGTTGATTGTCGAAGCGATCGGTTATGAGTGGGAAGTTCTTTTGGGAGTCATTGTTGTAGTGTCTTTTGTTTGATTTGGTTCTTGTGTGTCAAAATTTTCTTTATTTCATGATCATGGTATCCATTTATAGTGAGGAGTTCGATGAGTTCTTCTTTGTGCTTCTTCTTGTCTTCAGTTCGTGTGCATCTGGACGTTCTTCTTTCAAGTTCGTTGCGGGTAATGTTGTGTTTTATCTTTGTGGGTAGAGCGGTTTCAGTGTGCGGGGATAGTTTTTTCTTCGCTGGTTTCTGATAAAAGTAAAAGATTGTGGTTCCGCTCTCTGTTATCTGGAATTTGAAGTCCAGGGGTAGTGCCAAGGAGTTGTCTGCTGCGGGATGTTTTATTTCGAATTTGATTTTCTCGTTTCGTTCGTTGAGTTGAGTTATTTTGTCTGCTTCTTGTTTGTCTTTTGTGATGATGCAGATGTCGTCCACATATCTTCGGTATAGTAAAATGTTTGGATTGTTGTTCGCTATTTGCGATTCTAGTGAGCCCATGAAAGAAACCGCCAGTAAACCTGATCATATAAAAATCATTGTTGAGCGCTCAATAACAGAACTTATTTACCTTCACTACCTTTTAAGTGTTTTTACTTTGTTTCAACGCGCTCTAAATTGATAATATTAAAAATTTAACTACATGAATACAAAATAAATATAACCCGGCTTGTAAAGATTTGTATGCCGTTTTATGAAATAAGATACATGTTTATGTTTTATAGGATACCAGTAATCAAATATTAAAGATTTGTAATTTGGAGCGCACTCAACTATGCATATCAAAAACAGGCAATAATACATAAAACAGGAGTGAGTGAAAAATTGTTTTTACTATTAAGCTCACAAGAATGTATTTCATCTGGTTTATATAGTTCTTCGTGCGCTGTTTTATGAATCAAGAATCACTCCAATATCATCTATAGCTATTGAGTAATTCAGTATCAATGTTAACAAAATTTACCTATATTTCAATAATAATCACCATTTTTCTACCACCCAAACAAAAATCAATAAATTCTCTTTATAACTCGGAATTGTCGCTTGTACTCTATTTAGGTAAACTATAGGTAGATTATAGGTCAATGATATTTCATTAACCGGATATTTCGCTATTACACACCTTTAAATTACCCGATTTAATGAATACTGTTTACTGTTATTAATATTTTGTTAAACACACGGTATATGGTTGGATGCCATGGTGTCAAATTTCTGTCCAATAGATTAAACTGAATTAAATCAAACATACATATTATTTTCTTCAACCAGGCATTAAGAATAACACCCAGATAAAGCCAGCTGACCCATTGGTAGAGCTACTGACTCTCCACCCAGAGGTCGGCGGTTCAACTCTGGGGAATCGATAGTTGTTAAGATTAAGTACCAATCATATCACTCGGTTCAAATGTAATTGTTTTTGTTATATTGTAATCAAATCTAGACGATTTAGTTTATAGATTTCTTAAAACACATCATTTGGTTTTCATTGTACTGTGTTCTTTGGGGTTATGTTTGACAACTTAATTAGGTAACATGTGTTTGAAGTTTATTAAACTACATATATAAATATTTCATTAATCAGATACTATCACAGAAAGTGCAAATAACCACCTAACTGTGCCTCAGCCTTCTCCTTCAGAAACAACAGATTATTTAAAATGGGTCATTCCTGTTGCAGTTATATTGCTTGTCGGTCTTGGTCTCTGTTATTATACCTGGCGCAAAAAGAAATGTGAGTGGTATCTTTGATTTATTCCATAATCTAGGAGACAGAAATTCATCCAATCTTATAGTTTTTAACAAATATGTAAATTTTATTACTAAGACTGTCCGTTACCATAACAATTATATTTTTCATTGAATAATTTAAAATTGCTTTGTTACATACTACTCACAAGTACGTTGTTCCTCCTATTCCAATTTTAGAATTTTTAAATATTCTTTTAGTGTGCTTTTCTGGAAAGAATAGAAACAGCAATGATGTTGAAACTGCTTGGATGTATTGAAACTGAAATGTATTATACCTGAGAAAGTAGATTAATGATGATTCTATGAAATAATGAAAAATTATTGGTGCGTGTCGCGTAATACTAAATGTCCAAAACTGCATGCCATATGATGTACCAATAAGTGAATAACACCGGTTAAATTTGAAAATAATATTTTTAACGTCTACTCTTCATATTGATCCCTTTTCACAGTTAAATATTATCAAAATGAAAGCTTCTGACAATAATATTGGTTTTAGCTATTAACTATGTTTACACTCAATTTCGTCAGCGAGAAATGCTTTTCAGAATCTATGGTTCTGTAAAATCATATTCGCTTCTCGTGCAGCATTTTGTATCGTTTATTCGCGCCCTGAGTTTCCGGATTACTGACCTGCACGTTTTACGAATGCTTTGACTGCCGAATTTGCCAGCTCTGTCATGTTTAGAATAGGACTGCATTTCGGGAGTCGCTTTATCAAATGATTTTCATGCTGAAAGACAGGAGGCTAACTATGTGCTCGAGCGTTATCGAATAGAATTGAAAATTCTTCTTCAACGAATAGTTCAGAAACCTCGATTAGAAAATAGAAAACCTTTGAACTGTCATTCCACTCTCACATGTGCTGTAGTGAACCAAACCATAAACAGGAGAGAGATACCGCTAAACTGACAGTTAATTTTTTGTCGTTGACCTTCGACAACGCGCACGGCCTCGAGTTCGAACAGTCCAGATATTGGATCTTAGTTCGTCTTAAAACATTTCGACATTTTTCATTGTGATTAGTTGACCAGCTAAGCAGCGATTTAACTGGTCAACTGGTTTTTCTGGAAAGTTGTGTGTATCGATTTTCCTCTAATTTAATGAAAGGTAATGAGAACATTCTTTTCGTCTTCGACGAATCTGACCATTGCCTCAACCATTTGATCGTCCTGTCCACTTTACTGTATTCTTTGTCCGCCTTGGTGGTTTGCTCGATAAATTACAGATGCGTTAATTTTTTTAATATATAAACAGGATAAATAATTTTTTTAACGAGCCATGACAAAAAATTTAACTCCCTTTTATATCAACGTCCCCTATTAACTAATTTAAAAGTTTGTTTGTTTCTAAGTCATTGCGACTATGTAGCTTGGTAGCTCCACAATTGTGTATCCCATTGGATACACAGTTGCTGTGACCAACTCTGGACCAAGCATAGCCGAACACGGATAGCAACTGAATTGAGATGTTAATTTTTATTTCAAAATAAATTCGAAAAAACGATTAGATGATTGTATCTTTCATAAATCAATAAAATGTCTATATAATTCTTTATTTGAAATCTGCAAGATCCTTGTCGAAATTTATTTATTTATGAGTTTTTTTTACATATTTATATGAGTTTAATGAATACAATTTTTAATAATCATTTAATTAGAATTACATACATGATGAGATGAGATTAAAATGATATTTATCAGGAGCAAGAATTATAAAATATAGCGAATTATTTCAATTATCACTAGTGATCTTCACTAGGTTTCATCTTTAGCTTCAGGGGTTATTCACCACTGCTTCACGTCACGTTCTTCACCACAATTCTACGTCATTCGACGTTTAGTGGCAGTGATTTTTGGTTAGATGTCATTAGAGCAATCACCGGTTCGGCTTTTGTTGGCTCCTAGATATTTGAAGTTGGTAACTTTTTCAATTGACTGGCCGTTGACAGTGATTATAGTGGTATTGCCGGTGTCATTTATGTGTCATCCCTGTTTAAATTCAATGTAATCTTTTTGACATCCAGCTTCGTTTACTTTGTCTAGCATGTTTTGGTGATCAAGGCGGTGTCGTCGTCGTTCGGGTTTTATCTTTCAAGATGTTCAGCCACCTGACGCACCATTCTTCGAAAGCCTCTATGAGTTTCTGTTGTTTATAATTAATTTCGTCTTTCTGACAAGACAATAAGTGGTTGCTTTTGGAACATAGTTATACAGGGTGAGTCATAAGTCTGTATAATAAATACAGTTTATGGTTTACGTTTCAGAACATTTTATGTAGATCCAATGAGCATTTTAATCCTACATTAAATTTGTTAATTTAATAGATCGAGCACGATCCGAAACAGGGACTACTAATCTACCTAATCAGGTAGATTAGAAGTCCCTGATCCGAAACTGATTATCATAACAATGAAGTTGAACTTGTATTAAAATGAACAATTAGACAATTACTAACATAATTGCATATCTGTATCTGCGGTTGTAAATACAAATACAGAGTAATGTTTTTGATAAGAAGAAAAAAATGTACTATTATATAATCTTTAAACAACTAAACATATATTTTATTACATTCTTAAAAACTAACTTTGATATATTTTAGCTGAAAGACCACAGTCAGAAGCTAGATTGGAATTAAAATTTAAACACTTTTTTCCAAATATTTTTTCAAGTGAGTTCACACAATATATTTAATTTTTATTGATCAGCTCATGTATTCGCCAATCAACTCTCTGGATTTTAAATAAGAACACTGCGACTGGTTTATTACTCTAAAACTGATCAATAAACCTATCTTTATTAGAGAGAGCTGATGGAGAATTTAAAAGATTATTTACGTATGGCATGTTCGTAGTTTTTTCGTCAAGAAAGAGCGATAATATTGTATGATAATTAAATAGGTAACTCCGTTATCCAGTTGTCTTTGACATGATATGTTCGATGAGATTTAACAATTTGAGCTGTAGGAAGATAGTCTCACAATTTTACACTCGTCTTGTTCTAAAATTCTGAATTCCTTGTATTCATAAAATTCACCTTTTAGTTATTATTGATAAAGCAATGATGGTCCGATGTAACAAAATGTGACATTTTTTGTTATTTACATCATGCTTATATTACATGCTTATTGAATATTTCACAATAAACAAGTGTGACAAAATGTGACAAACAACTAGGATGAGCGGACCATCCCTATAAAGTGTACATGTTCGTTTGTAATTTTCATAAAATTGGAGGGCTACTTGGAGAAAGTTTATCCTCTAAATTTATAAAAACCCTGTACGTTTGTTCACTTATCTGTTACAGATGTGTAGAGTTATTTAGTAGCATTGGTTTCATCATTTCAAAATTTGTCTTACTAATTCTACAAAAATCAATATTTCCGGCTGCTAGAATGGTGTTAAACGATTTTATGTACAAAATAGTTACTATTTTATTCATTAATCTCGCATGATATGCTTTATGAAGTGATTTTTCCTTTCCAAATTGGTCGGAATTAATTGTTATATAACACAGACTTCAATATACTACCTACTCTTTATCACCTGGACATCTCGCGCATTATGGCAGTGAGAGAGAATCCAAGCGTATTAGCCAATCAGAATCTCTGGGTGCTATTAAAATATAGTAGGTAAAAATACGTTAACTTTGAAATTGAATTACTCACTAACTATAGAAGATATTGATGTGATTCTTTATTCATAAAATAGAGCATGAAGAACTGTATAACCCATATAAAAATCATTGTTGGGCACTCAATAACAAACATTATTTACCCTCACTACTTTTTGTGTGTTTATACCTGGTTTTTAATGAGCGCTCAATTATATTACAGACAAGTAAAAACCATAGAAGTATAATATATCTATTCAATATATAAAGTGTATATTATATCTCTATGGTAAAAACACCTATAAGGGAATGAGTAAATAATTTTTGTTATTGAGCGCCCAAAAATGATTTTTATGATATATTATACAGTTCTTCATGCTCTGTTTTATGAATCAATAATCCCTCCAATATCTTCTATAGTTATTGAGTAATTCAGTCTCAAAGTCAGCTTCAGTCATCAGCATTTTTCTACCACCAAGACGAAAATCAATAAATTTTCTTTATACACGGAATTCTCGCCTATCATACGTCTAGGAATAATATATACATATTATTATATTGAAGTTTGTGTTACATAAGATAGGTGAATTAACTATGTTACATAACTATGTATTTGTTTTAGTGCGTCAATCAATACCAGCTGATGGTTCTCAGTAGTCGAATATGATCTGTATTCTTCGCAAATGAAGAAGCAAGTTCTGAAGTTCTTTCACAAGCTTGTTGAATATTGTGGTTCATATATAGAAAATAAGTCTTTTCGCGGACCTATATATGTTAGGTATTCATTTTCTATATACTCTCATTGACAATATCGCATTTTCTCGAGATTATTTTGGTTACAAAATAGTAAAAGATTTATCACATCTTTGTGGGCTTATTTACCCTTCATTTACTTGTTATTCATTAGTCGAATGATATTAACTAGCATTCCCTACTAGATCTGTTTCTCTCATGTAGTATTGTATTACATTTGTTTTATAGTCCTTATTTATAGATTTGAAATTTAAGTCTATTGTACATTTTATATACCTACCTACCTTTAAAAGTTTCTTGGCTGTGCTATGTTTGAAAGAAGAGAAGCTGTGATTTTTAAAAATAAATTATATTTTTTAATTTCTTTCAATTATTCCTTCAACTTTTAGTGGAATATTTAGTGTTAAAATTAGTGCAACATTGAATTCTCTGTTGTGTACAGATCATTTGTGAACCCGTCTTAATTGAAAGTGCAGGTTTTCCGATAATATTAAAAATGTATATACATAGTTCATAATCAATAGGATAATGCCTTTTAAGTATAGATACATGAATTTGCTCATATGAAAGTAACGTACATAAATGAGATGTCAATTTGCAACAAAATAATCACCTTTATTTATATTCACGGAGAAAAACTGCGTGAATTTTCTTTAGATGCTATAGATTGTCCTATATTTATGGTATATTTTAAGCTTTTAGACTTAATTTGAGTATGAAAGGGCCGTTAACTGATCTAATGGCAATGAGAAAACCCTAAGCAGATGTATCATACAAATAATAAACAACAAATTTGATTCAAATAACTGAAAGTAGTAGGAGTTCCAAATTTTAATGTATGTAACTCAGTTGAATTGAAGAACTTTTCTGATATTCCTTAATTTCACAAATCTGCGTCAACTTGTATATAAACTCTGCATGTTCAAGTGTCACATAGAAAATTAAAAACGCAATCAAGCAATAATTATTTTTGTTTCAAAAACTATTTGTGTATGTATCAATATATTATTAAGGGATAAACTAGATTAATCAAAAGTCGCTTCTATTCCTTTAAAATCCTTTGTTTAATACATATATTCAGTTTTGTAATTATAACGTTTAAGTACAATACTTCTAGATTATTATAATGATGTCTCACTATGTTTCAGAAAAGTTTTTGTGTTTCCAAAAATGAACGTTTTATTAATATCATGATGATAAATTTTCTTTATACTCTTCAGAAACAACAGTGATTAAGAGAATATTTTATTAAAAATGAGTCCGACATCTCAGAACAGAATAAAATGATTAAAATTAAATTTTGTTTAAACAAGTTAATTTAATCAAAATTATAAATAATCTTACCTTTAAACAGCTTATTTTATTTATTGAGTAATGAGAATGCCTCTCCCATACCAGATGCTATGCTTAATTGTGTCTTCTTTAATAGTTCAAACGAGTAAGTAACGGTAATATTGCGTTAAAACAGACATCATTTTCTAAATCTTAAACCAATATTGTACATTAATTTTGAAGCAAAATCCTATGCCATCAAATCAGATTTCTAATTGATGCTTTATAACATAACATATATGTACCAAAGCTAGTTCTACTTTTATTTAGAATTAGAAAAAGACTTTGCATTCATATTAAAAGTTAACTTAAATACCTATTTTGAATTATTGAATTTATTCTTAATATTTTATGACTATAATATTATAGTCATAAAATATTAAGAAGAATAAATTTTATTGATCATGTTTCCATTTACAAACCATGTTATAAAATTTTGATTTATTTGATGATTTAATAATATCAATTAAATAGTGTGCTGTATCAAATTACTGTTTTATTATATACACTGCAAATAAAATGACTAGATATAGTGGTACCACAGAGACAAGTTATGTTATAGTTTATATGAATATCTAGTCGGCTAGTTTTCAATTTGGCTAGATACGCTGCAATTTTATCAATTATCTAGTTGGCTAAATATGAGTGACAAGTTATGAGCTAAATAATAGTCATATCTAGTCGGCTAGATATTAACCAGAACCAAAGTGACAATTTATGATGAAATTGTCTTATTAAGTAGTCATTTTTATTTGCAGTGTTGGTAAATAGTATTTATAAATAGGTAGTGTTTAATTCTGATTTGTATAAGTTGACAGTCAGTGTTTCCAATCCAAAGCATCATTATTTTAGTAAGGCTATGAAAACGTTTTAAATGAAAAACCAAACAGATAAAATCATCAATTTATACAATTCACTATTTTTTAAACCAGTAAATAACCAGCTTTGTGAGAGCTACATATGTATAGATTTTAAAAAAATATTTTGGGGTGAGTTAGAAAGGTTTAAATGTTTTTTAATCCTAAATGCAACCCCATAATTAAATTATTGGGCAATGTTCCTACAAAGTTAAAAATTTGGAAATTTGCTTGATTTGAGCATTAAGGAATATGCTGTTCATACTATTTACCATAAGCCTCAACCACAGTAACTATGCAGAGATGCTTGACAAATAAGGTGGATAACTCATATTATCTAGCGTATAAAAATCAGGTAAATATGTACCTACTATTTCTGTATGAGTAAAGATTTGCAAGGGAAAGTTATCCATGATTAGAGAATACTGACATTGAATAATCTCTGCAAATAGTT
This sequence comes from Minona dolichovesicula, assembly GCA_036873645.1. NCBI lineage: Eukaryota > Metazoa > Platyhelminthes > Proseriata > Monocelididae > Minona > Minona dolichovesicula. The sequence continues at coordinate 2,983 of JAYJLU010677698.1, read as the reverse complement.
TAATTTACAATATTGTGTATATGCTTGTTGATCTATAAAATCAATAACTTCATGAAAATAATTTCTTAAAAAAGAAAGTTTAAACCATTAAACTTTGTCTATATGAGTCAGGGATTTTTAAATGATGTCAGGAATTCAGGAGTTAGTATAATAGTGGAAATCAAACATTTTCTTTCCAACAGGGTTGCCAGTCCAAGAATGTCCAAGAATGCATAGCCAGGATTCAAAAGCTTGGTTCCTGGATTGGTGGTCAAGCATTCCAACTATTTGGCTAGTACTCTCAAAAGAATGAACAATACTTGAAAGCTTGAAAGCCTTCTTATTTTCACCAATCTAAAAGTGTAAATTATTTATTTGAGGAGAGTGCTGGCCACAAATGATTTGAACGCTTGACAACCAATCCAATGAAGCTCAGAAACAAGAGTGAAATGAGGGTTGATATTGCTGTATAGAAATTAAGAGGTATTATCTTTTATAGGATGCAGTGGCACTCCTCAATTTAATTTGTTTTAATTGTCTCTTTATGAAAAAAATAAAACAAGTTGACTTAATAATGAATGACCCAAATAAAATGAACAAAACTGATTGATAAATAATTGTTTAAAATTAAAATTAACTTGAATATTGTAACAATTTTCATTTTTCATTTTAGTAGTTGGACTGCCAGATGTTATAAAGATGTCCATCGCAACAGCTGATGGTGAGAATCTATTTACAAGCATTCAATAGTGAATATGTAGTTTAGATGACAAACTGACATCAACAAAATAGTACTTATTGTATTTGATAATCTATTATTTCATTCCTTTGCACATCAAAAATAAGAAGTTGTCATTAAAAATTCAATTAAAACTTTTACTTAAAATAGGTATTGAAATTCAATAACGGTATTGCTAATCGTGACTCTCTCTCTGACTATTTTGTATATCTCCGTCTCTTTTCTCTTCTTTTATTTTATTTTCTCTCCCTCTCTCTCCCTCTCTCTCCCTCTCTCTCACCTTCCCTCCCTCTCTCTTCCTCTCTTTCCCCTTCCTGTCTTCTCTCTTTCTTCTCTCTCACTCCTCTCTCTCTCTCTCTCTCTCCTCTTTCTCTCCCCTCTTCTCCCTCTCTCTCTCTTTCTCCCTCTATGTCTCTCCCCTTCCTGTCTCCTCTCTCTCCTTCACTCCCCTTCTCTCTCCCTCCTCCTCTCCTCTCTTCCTCCTCTCTCTCTCCTCTCCCTCTCTTCCTTTTCTCTCTGTCTCTCTTCCTCCTCTCTCTCTCTCTCTCTCCCTCTCTTCTCCCCCTCTCTCTCTATCTCCCTCTATGTCTCTCCCCTTCCTGCCTCCTCTCTCTCTTCTCCCTTTCTCTCCCTCTCTCTCCCCCTCTCTCTTCTACCTCCCTCTCCCTTATTCGCTAATCAACTTTTTAAATTTCATTTCATGAAATTAATTATGTAGCTCTGCTGACTGTATTTATAAATTTATACATTTGTTGAGACAATAAAATTTTTATCTTCTACAATTGAATGCAACCAACTCTCAACAATAATTTTGATATTTCTCAATAATGGTCAGATCGAGCAATCTCCAGTGATTCGCTGAGATTTTTTGTAATTGGTGATTGGGGTGGTAGTCCAGATGCTCCATACACCACCGCTCGAGAAATCAGTGTCGCTCACCAATTGGAAAAACTATCAGACACTTTCCAGCCGCACTTCCTCCTTGCTCTCGGTGACAATTTCTATGATGATGGGGTCAAGGATGTCAATGACAAACGATTTGAAGTAAATTTACTGTTTAGAAAAATATTCTATCTGTATAGATAGAATACAAGGAGCTTATTGTAATTCTGTATTCATAATGTCGCTCATGCTGTGATCATTATCTTCTGTTATTTGATAATACCTATAAACTCCGGGGTATCACCTTTATCACACTAATCAATAATCAAAGTCCAATTTTTAAGAATACGCGTGGCTCATTCGTTATGATGATTCAAGCTCATATAGAGAAACATAGCATAGCATAGTCAGAGAGATCATTTTTATTTCTAAGGGAGTTTATCAAATCCTTGATGAATGCATTTGAAGCAAGTATGAGTCATTCTCAATATGTCCGTCTCTATGGTGGTGTTATTAGTGGAAACATTCCTGTGCCTCAAGGATGTATTCTGGGTCCATACTATTTCTGTGACTTACCAATCTCCGCATGACATCATTCCGAGAAATAATTTTCTCACTGATAAACATATAAATACAGATTTCAACACTATAGCAGAAGACAATCTACCCCCTTCTGATGTAGCTGTCACGTATGTAGAGTTTCGACTCTCAAAATATTGAAATGCATATCGATGGTTTTGTTATACCACGGCTCACAAATTCCTATCTCTGCCATTATAAAACTGCCAATTTCAATTTATCGCCTCTCCTAACCGCCTTCTCAGATTTTAATAATTCGCTCATAGAAAGAATATAGACATTAAGGGCTTTCCAAAGATATAAGAATTATAAAAATGAAAGAAAGCGTTTAGGAGAGGCGATAAATTGAAATTGGTAGTTTTATAATGGAGGAGATAGAAATTTGTCAGCCGCGTGTCATCTACAGCTAAGTTTGGAGACATTATAGAAACAATTAGGAATAATTTTCATAAACTAATTTAATCAATCTTGCTGTGATCGAGTCTTGAACTGAATAAAATCGATAACAGCATTGTTACTGACATAATTATTGTTTAATGATGAAAACTGAGGTATTTAAGAAGTTATAGAAATAATTGGTAGAAGAAATTCATAATTGTTCCATTGTCTACAGACTTATTCACCCTGTAAAACCATCGATATGCATTTCAATATTTTGAGAGTGAAACCTCTGTATCACTGTTATTACTCTATGGTTCCATCAATCACAATCATAAATACACGCATTGTTGGAGGGTTGTGATAGAAAATATTAGTTGGAGGGCTGTTATAGAAAATATTAGTTGGAGGGCTGTTATAGAAAAT
>JAYJLU010677697.1:2736-18798 GCA_036873645.1 Minona dolichovesicula | reverse complement strand
GTCGTTAGTCGCGTTTGGGAGGGAGTCGTTAATCAGAGGTTTATGTTCCTATCAAATCAATACAAAACTAAATCGGTTCAAAACGTTTAGGTCGCTAAAGAGAGGAAGTCGTTAGTCAGAGGGTCGCTAAAGAGAGGTTTTACTGTATTCTTCATATAAACACAATGTGATGTAATTAATGCATAATTAATGCCCGTTGTGATGACAAATAACAATAACATATTTGTGCTACATTATTTGTAAAACATTTAATTTAATTTGAAGAATGTGATCCTCTCACGAATTATTGGTATCGGTATTTTGGCTTCTGGAGCTGACATTCTCTCTTCAGTGCGTTCGTGGTATCTGGCCTTATTTATGCCATCAAGTTCCGGGGGCCATTGCTTTCGTTTCGGGAAAGGAGAAAGTTACAGCGTGTGTATGATAAGGTACACAATAAAGGTATTATTAGTGAAAAGCAGGATCTATAGAATTGATTACCTACAAGAGAATCAAACGGCTTTATGGCAAACTGGCAAAATCAGATGACGACACTCTCAAATCTTTAATTCCTCCCACCGTCTCGCAAGGTAGAAGAATTAGCCTTCCCCTAGCACCAAGCGTGAGCAGAAAACTTTTGGACACTATTTCAGCTTATTGATTAATAACTTAATTTGGACACTATTATAATTCAATTACTATTTTGGTTAACTATTAGTGTGTCTTGTTCTTTTTGTAAAATATGCATAATGTATACATTAGGCTATTTTAATATTCATTTATTATTCAACGTCCGCATTCTTTTCGATTTTATTTATTTGTAAATTCTGTAAATTTTCATTTAAAATTTCTACAACTAAAAGTAGTAGAATGACTAAAACGGGAAAATTAATATTATTTTTGAATTGCATAAATAAGAAATAGTGTACCTACTCAACGTATTATTTTATAGATATTTTATTTTATAGAAGAACAGGCGACTCATTGTAAAGAAATTTTACAGAAAAAGTTTGGTAATGATTTGATGATGAAATCTGGGACTAAAATACAAATTATAGCTGATCCCCCTTACATGAAAAAAGGTTGGTATAAGATTGCTGAATGAAACATCGACACTATAGGATCATTATTTATTTTAGATCATATCATTTTATGTCATAGATATAATGCTATACTATTTAAAGGAAATGAGACTGTTATTTTCCAGGAGAAAATCTTGCTTATCTTATCCGGTGGCTATACAGCAAACGTTTTCCTATACTAGAAGTGTTATAGGGAAGATATTCACCACCTTGCCTTCCAAACTCTCTCTTCAGAATTGACTATATGGGACACACTCCTACTTTATTCATTTGGGAACAAATCAAGAATATCTGGATAATCTCACAAAATCTCGCAATTCAAAATTCATGAAAGAAATTGGTAGCAAATTGTTGACAATGACTCTTCTAGTGAACCGACCAATGTAATTTGCAGTGATGTAGCCGACTGTCAACTCCACGGTATCGAAACTCTCGATAGTAATTATAGGAATATTGCAAAATATGTACAGTGCGACATGGAGGTGGGGCAAGATGTCATCTTGAGTCATTGCTACTTCTCAACTGGGTCCAGTCTACTGCTTCCAAATCGATTGATTCTGCAAACAATTCCAATTTATCATACGGTAACCAACAATGAAGTGTTTGTGACCATTGTGTTTGGAATTGACGATGGCTTGAAAAAGTCAATAAATGATGAATCCATGAATAAATTGGTTTATCTGAACAAGTCACTGTCAAATTATCGAGCATTTCATTCAGTAAAAGAGTCACCTGAAACATTATGGTCTACCAGACTTTTCCAATCTTCTACGATACAGAATCCTCTTTCAGATATGCGGTCGAGCGGGCGCAATTTTACTCTCAAAATGAAATTGTAGACATTGGGGATTGGTTTAAAACTGAGTTTGTATCTATGGAAGATATTGTCCACTTGAAAAATATGCTCGAATAATATCTATGCGTAATAATTTGTGAATGAGCTAATTATAGATATCGATTCGTTCATTTGCATTTTCATTCATTTGCTTATAGTATCACAATATGTTTTCTATAAGGATAATTACATTTACTATTCTACTGAGTCAACTTTTATATTATCTACTGAGCCAAATTTTTCCACATCAAATTCCCATATCCAAAATTAATTACATCCGATAAGAATTTATTCTTACGATTTTAATTGTAATTATTTTCAAAATTTATAAATTTTGATGTTGTATGTTAATGTTATACCCTATAATTAAATGCTTATGCGTTTAGTTAAATTTAAAAGCAAGACACGTGTCAGAATAAATAAAAGTATACTGGAATACACACTTAATTCTTATTATCCAACATAAATTTAAGAATGAAACAGAGATTTTGAAATATTGAAAATACAATATTTCCTTTTCTTGATATTATCATGTATGCGCAAATAAATTTTGAATCGAACTTATCTTTACGGTATAGTTCATATTTCTTACTAAAACTTTTCTGCCTACTATAAGTTCGACATTTTGGATAACATGCTTTCCAGATTTACATATATTGCAGTACCTATATAGTAAAATTATTATTAAATTTAAATTTAAAATTAACTACTGTGTTCGGTTATTTAATGAACACTTGACAATTTAAGATTCTTCTATAAAATTATTGGCTATTTTTTGTCCGTTGCTATGAGCTGTTACTAACAAACGGTATCTGGGCAACAAAAGTGGTCGTTTCAAATTATCTTCATAAAATTAACTAACATTAGCAACCTTCAATTTAAAAAGAACAGTTTGTTGTATTTTTGAAAAGATTATTAGGTATGTATAATCTGTTGCTAGGCAATAGTGACCAACATGGCAACCAGGCTATATTTGGCTATAAATGGTTTGTTGCTAAGGTAGTAACCTCCATGGCAACTGGAAATAAAAAATGATGTGATATTGAATAAATTTTGAATTGAATAAAATTTAAATAACAATTAAAAAAATTAATTTTTGATCATGATTCTACCTCTGTTGTTAGGCAATATAAAACTGCATAGCAACCGGGCACTCAACAAATATGCAGAATATTAAGTGATAGAACAAATTACATTAAAATAATAATTATAATATGAAATACATGCAGCTATATGCTGAATATTAGTCCCAATAGCAACCAGAAACTAAAATGGTTGACAGATTTTTACTCATCTTTGAATACCCCTTATGTTAAAATTTTATTAAAATCAAAGAAAGTTAAAAGGGCATTATTGCTACTGAACAAACATTTTTAGTGTCCTCCACAATATTCCTATGGCAACCAGACAAAAAATGGACAAATTTTTACTCCGACATGCAAGTAAACCCATGTAAATTTTCATCAAAAATTGATAAACATTAAGTGCTTACATTAGATTGAAGATGGTGAAGAAGAATGACAAAAATGCTACTTTCTGTCTATCCATATCTTTTGATCTAGTTGACATATTTTAATGAAATTTTGTCCATGTCTGAGTATGGCACATGACACCTTGCATGCACATTTTCAAATCATTTTGTTAATTTGGGGCCTCTTAGAGGTTTAAAAAATTGACCATATTCAGCACACCATATGGTCAATTTTTTGTTAGTTATGAGCTAACTTTAGATAGCTATATTGATATGATATACTGTTAGACTGTTAGACATAGCATTGCAGAATTTATTCAAAGTTTTCTACTCTATACTATTCTCTCTTTACAAGCTTGTCTATTTAAAGAAAGAGTAACAGTTTTATATAGAAAAAGAAAGGAATTTTTACTTGCATGGTAATAAAAAATCTCTATTATTTTTAATTCATAAGAGATTACACTTAATTAATATTTTTTATATTATACCATTAGTGGTTTGGGTGCTGAGTTATATACTTTATCCAACTTTTATATCTTGCAACAGTTTATATGAAAATATTTTTTTTATAAATAAAGAAAATAATTAATATAAAAGTCTAGTTTGACAATCAATTTATATTCATGTTTATTATAAAATTTGAGAAGACCCATATAAATTTATTCTTTTGAAATTGAAAAATTCTGTTGTAAACTATTATTGCCAAGACTATCAGTCTTTATTTAATAGAATAACTTGGTAGTTTTTTTAATCTCAAAACGTTTTAATTGACTAAGAAATTATATCAATACTATCATATATATTTATATCATATTTATTTAGGTATGATATAATATGAGGAATGTTATTTTCCCATATATTTGGATAATTAAATTTGAAATGATAAGCTGGTAATATAATCAAAAATGTCTATATTTTTTATTCCAGATGAACTTTAAGAATGCCTGCTATTATATAATATAATAATAATTTAGGTAATAATTCATTTACTATGGCTACTCATAGATGATTGGTTGAGGCAGTATCAATATCATTGATGTACAGTGTCATCCAAAAGTTTAGCAATTTCTTATTTTATATAATATAAAAATTGCTAATAAAAAAAAGATATGTCTCGAATATTTCTTTCATTTTGATCCTATGATTCATATACATATTATATCCTAACTGAGTGGCTTTAAGGTTTATAAAGGACATTGTAGATTGTATATGCTACATTTTAAAACATGGATTTAGTTATAAAATTAGATTTGAAGAATAAATTAAAAATGATGAATAGATTCCATTAAGCAGTCTTGTATGATCTTAGCCTATAATGTTGTATGTTATTCGTATGACTCTTTAAATATCTATATTTGTTTATGAAATATTTTGATGTGATTTATTTTGAACAAATGTTTGTAATTGTTTTCAGTCAAAATATTACAATCGGTATTTTTTAAAGATTTCTGATTTGGAATATATAATTCAGATTTCTTTAATTTATGTAGATATACTCTTTTAAACAGTTGAGACAAACATTTTTTGTGATTATAAATATACTCTGATAAAAGTTTAGCAGAAATTGCACATTCAAATTGTCACCATCGAAACTAAACATCCGCGATTTCGTTTTGACTTATTTAAACAAACTACAAAAAGTTTATCTCATCAAGTATAGTAGTATAAGTATTACCATACACCTTTTCCTGGAACGTACCATTTAAAAACTTGTTTATTTATTAAGTTATGCGAAAACATTTGATGATTAGATGTGTAAAGTATTAATGTACATTATGATAATAGTATATAAATTGTGCTGGTACATAGTTAAAAATTAATTATGTTATAACAGTGCAGTAATTTGATCCTGGATGACGAAATAATAATTTAAAAATAAATATGGATTTTTCTTCATCTCTAAGTGGAAATAAAGTTTTAGATCTTTCTTCGGTAAAATTTATATAAACCCTATAATTTAATGTTACAATATTTTTAAATTTTAAGTGTTTGTATTCAACTTACAGAAATCTCGAATATAAATTTAACGATTTAACATTTTAATGGATATTATCTTGATTTCAAACTTTTTCTTACTCTGAAATCTTCAGCTAAATTTTCATATAGTCTTGGAGATTTTTAATTATATTTGGAATTAATGTATACCTACTATACTTACCTAATTTTTCTAATGGCTTCCCTTATTTGCACTATAATAATTTCTGTCTAAATTAAGAGTGAATTAAACTGAAAATATATCTAAAAAAACATCAAAAGTTAACAGTGTTAGTACCATAGGAGACAATTTCAGTCAGATTGGCAAAACTCCAAATTGAGACATTATGTATCCATCTTGTGAGGTTTTTCATTTTTTCATGAAAACTTACAAAACAATTAATAAAAATATGCATTAATTTGGCTTTTAATACATCTCCTGCCAATTTATTCTAGGTGAAGGGCACATGGTCCATTGTGCTATATGTTACTGAGTGTAGAAATTTTGAGTAAATCATTTAAAATTGTAAACAATACAAAATAATTCAAAACATTTTATAAGATTTTAATCAAAGGTTATCTTTTAAAAATCTGTTTGTATCACAAACTAACAATTCATGTCTACCTATAAATAAATCAGGAAAGAAAATAAGGTAGATATATTAATGGTTCACATAAAATGATATAAATATGCATAACAAATACATCAGCAAATGTTACTTGGTAAATAAATGGTTTTTTTTCTAAATATATGTAGCCCATATTTTAACTTTTAGTAGCCAAAATATGACAAATCTATTTCAAATACTCATTAATATCAATGGTCACAATGCTTTTGTTGTGACTTCATTAGATAATAAGGGCTTATTCGGAAAATTTATATTGATTCATTTCACACCATGTTGTAATAGTTACAAGATGAACAATAATATTTATTATGAAAATTTGAGAATATATATTAAAGCTATATGTTGAAATAAATAGTTATTTATTTTCTTTAATAATCTTTTTAATTTTAAATATTGCATTCTATATTGTGTTATTTTATTTTATTAAAGGATGATAGTAATGACCAAACTCACCTTTCTGAATTTGAGATTACCCAAAAAGAATGTTATGAGGTAAATTTCTATCTTATCATATATTAAATTTTGTAAATATTCTTCTGATTCTATGTTTTTGAAAATCTTATTCAGTTCCTCATTTAATGATGTGTAATAAATATAGTATTTTAATTGGTTTGATTGGTTAGTTAATTGATGATTGATTCACCTTTTTTGATGATTAAATAAATATGAATATGAATTTGAATACCCATTTGTATTAATCCTCTCTGTGCAAGCAAATCCATGCAAATGGCTTTTAATGTAAGCTATGTGAATATGTAGCTATTAGGAACTTGATCTAACAACATCATGTTGAAAACCTGGGCTAAGTACTCTGGGGAATCGATAGCTAATTGCGCCACAGATTGAGCACTAATCATATTCAATTCCTGGCAGAGTCTCACCCAGTTCAAATTTAGGTATAGGTATTTATAGGTATTTAGGTATTAATTTATAATATATTTGTATATATTTAATGTATACCCCACATACATTGTTATCAATCTGGATACAGTGACTCTATATCTCAATATCATGCCTGTACCACCTTGTAATCATTGACACATAAAGTGCTGACTAATGATGATGCATCTAATCTAGAGAAAAATAACTTGATAAAGCTATCAAAAGGTAAAGCTAATTGAATTAATTAAAAATGATCATCAATCATCAGAAAATAATACATCACAGAACTTCTCAGTGGGTATAACTCAATCACAAATGTAACAAACGAATTATGTCAAATGATATCTATAGCAAAGTTGTTTTTTTTTTTTTTTTAATAAGCTATATACTCAATCTGTCAAAACGCAGATTGTTCAGGGAAGATTAAGCCATAAGCTTGATCCATTGGTCCCTGGGACTGAGCATTTAACACCTGCGCCACTTTCACAGGGCACTCAGTAGCTTTACAATAAATTGAAATCTTTTGTCCCTGATGGGACTCGAACCCGCTACCTCTCGACTGAGAGGCAGGCAGTCTCTTCAAAGAACTGGCTGCCCATGAAGTTGCTATATGCATAAAGAAATTATAAAGTAACAAACACTGAAATTAAAACGATGTCCCAAAAATCCAAACCAACATTCTTCCTATTGTATAGTTGTGTAACAGTGTACAAATATCATTTGCAAAATTCTTGCTTGCATATTCAATCTCATAGTCGAAACTCGTGATTACCCGACACCGGAAACTAGCTGTCATTGTCTTAAAAACGCTAAAACAGAAATTACAGACCTTATACTGGTCTCATTATTCATTTGCTCAAACATCTTTGAGAAAATTCTATTCTCTATAAAATTATCAAAGTCTTTCCTTACTACGGGGAATTTCAACACGGACTTAAATCTCTCCACTCAAATTCACGACATCATCACTAAACCCGCGGACAACCAACATTACCTTTGATATCAAAAAAGCATTTGACCATTTAACCATGGTAAACTAATTGAATCTCTCCTTGACACGTGTGAAATACGATGATACAACTACAGTAACCTCCCGCTCTGACCCAAATTGCACACCTTTTGCTAAAATGTAAATGCTCAATTTTCACTGCTCGATCTACATCTAAACAGGTAAAATACTAATTTTTGTGTACCAGTCATCTTATGAGGGAACCTTCCAAAAGCGCAACCTTCTTATCTTCACTGGATTAGACGCACACACAGGCTTATATTGATCGTCTCTAAAAACGCCCAACACGCCAAATAATAAACACTAATGAAATAAGGATCAATCTCTTAAACTGATCAAAACCGCACACGGCAACCCAATCCACAGCTTTCATCACCTTCTTCCTCCTTTCCTGTCCAGGTCGAAAAGACTCAATCAAACCATTATTCAACTACAATAAAACCATATTCTAAAATTTGAATTTACAATGTTAACAAAATTTCAGTTTGCCAAAATTAATAAAACAATATTAATGGCTCCATTATCTTTCTTGATATTCCTTGGAATTATTTTGATACGAATTGCAACGAATTCTACCTCCGTGGCCTTAACGAGATCTTTTCTTGTTGTTTTTGGTCATTCGCCCATGTATCGTTTCCATAGCTTGCGACAAAAGATGTGTCTCGAAGTAAACGAATCTTTAAATACGTACTAATGTTCTGTGAGAGATTGCGTGCAATTCCAATGCGTCTTAATTAAATCGCCACATGTCAATGCTAGTTCCCTACGGGAATTTCTATATTTCAATACGTATGTCAAGGTGCTTTTCCGTTCCTGATGTGCTTCAATGCCTATTCGACTTCTGGTCTAAGTATGCCTGGTTCGTTTGTTCTCTTGTGTGATGTGATTTTCATATTGTGCGTTAAGTTCTCCATCTTTCTTTAATTTCCCTTTCCTTTGTTAAAATAAAGTTCACTTTTCTGCATGCTATTTGTGTAGGTACTTATCACTTAATAATGCTAAATTTTATTTTAGGTCCTGAAACAAATCAGCAAAGTTAAAAGTTTAGAGGTGTTTCACCATGAATTCAGTAACATGCTCAAAGCATTACACGCATCTCAAGTTTCTCAAAACAAAATTCATCGTAAATGTCAATTCCAGAAATCTATTGTAAATTGCAATAATGCCAAACTACACGCCCACATAGAAATGATGAATACTGGACAAATTGATAACAATTTGCTTTCAATCTACCAAGATAAATCAAAACATATATGGCAGAAAGTCTATGAAAAGGTTGATGAGGAAAAATACTATCAAAATTTAGTTGATAGATTAAACAAAGAAATCAAAGAACTTTATATTGGCTTAAATGATAAACAAAACATTGGAGGGATTGCGTTAGTTTGACTTAATAGTACTTTTTTAATTTTACAAAAATGTTATTTAAAAAAGGTTTTATCAATTATGAATATATTTCTTTTCATTTTAGGGTGAAAAAGTTGGCTTCTAAACAACAGGTTTTGAAGCAACAGCAACTTAATATTTTAACGGAGAACACTCAATTGAGGGAAAAGATACTCCAGCAAAAAACTCTGATAGCTAATATGCTGAAAGATACTTTAAAACAGGAAGAAAATATTACAGAAATAAAAAGCCAGTTTATCGAATATAACGTTTTAATTGAAAAAAGCACAGCTAATAACAATTTGTTTAAACGGGACATAGAAGATGTCACTCAAATTATCAAACAAAAAGACACCGTGGTAATGTTTTACCCATAATTGACATTTGAAAATATTGAAATGATCAGAATTAGTGTTCGGAGACAAATAAAATTACGAATTAATACAATTTAAAATTTGACTATTTGTATATTGCTTTGTTTTCTCCATAGAGTAATAACAGTAATACAGAGGTTTCATTCTCAAAATATTGAAATGTATATTATCGATGGTTATAGATTACACACGCGGCTGACAAATTCTTATCTCAGCCATTATAAAACTATATCAATTTCAATGTATCGCCTCTCCTAAAACGCCTTCTCTGATTTTAATAATTCTTATATCTTTGAAAAGCGCCTAATGTCTACGTGTTTCAATGAGCGAATTATTAAAACCAGAGAAGGTGTTTAGGAGAGGCGATAAATTGAAATTGGGTAGTTTTATAATGGCGGAGATAGGAATTTGCAGCCGCATGTAATCTACAAACCATCGATATGCATTTCAATATTTTGAGAGTGAAATGAAAGACTGGTTTCGTCAAAAATCAAAAACGTACAAAGAATTCTAAATATTTACCATGACTTCAACATTTTTATTCACATCCCGAACTAAAGCATTCCCAGCAAGCAATTTTATGTTGTGAAGATAGGAGGACGAGAATTTCTTTGACTTTGACATGTAGATTTAAATTAAAGAGAATGAAGGATCGTTGAAGATTTTTGTCTTGATGAGTTCTAGTTGATAAATACCTACGTACATGTAACATGAACATTGCCAGAAATTGCTAATTTACGAGGCTATAAATGATTTATTGGGAGATTATCACAATTAATCTATGAATCTAATTGTGAAGCATAAGTATTGATAAAAAGATGTGGTTACCAACATGGAAACTTCATTCTTCTCCCTTTCAACATATACATACATATCCATTGTCAATGGTAGAAACAGTCATTTTAGTATTTGGTTACAATACGACTACTGGATAACCATTCTATCACTGATTTTCTAATTTAGCCTAATTTTTGCCATTTTCACGTTTCGGTCAGTGTGAGTATAACATTTCTTGGGTTTAGAAGTTGTAAAACCATCTTTATAATAATGAGTTTATGGTGGATGACACTTCTCATATCTTTTTCGTTAAATTGAAATCTCCATCGCAATATCGAAAGTTTATATAAGTGAACACATACATGTACGGTTCTAGAAACTATCTGTGACACAAGATTTATGACATTTTGTCTGCTATTCTGTGTTTTAAAAATACTTTGTTGACTAGTGATCTATGTAAATTTAAGGTTCGACTTTGGACGCATACGTAGCTGTACCTACGATCCAGGTTTCCTGAATGAGACTAATCTTCTACATAGATTGTTGAAAACGTTTTACTGTTTATTAGTAGCATCAATCGTTTTATAGCTATATAATTACAGACAAGAAAAGTATGGATAAGTACGTACTATCATTTTAGATTGAAGAAAAGACATTGGATATAAAAATGTGGAATGATGAATTTTTACCATCTCTTCTCAATGATCAAACAAAATTAAAATCATCCATTGATAATTACTCGAAACAAATTACCAAATTGAAAGAGGATACTGACAATTTGAGTCAATGCATGATAGCAGCGGAAAATTCTTGCTCTACTGTCAAAAATGAAATGGATAAAAATAAACAATCTTCCGCAGTAAGTAGGATTCTTATTATAGTCACTAATTAATCACATTTAATTCAAACAGTTAATTAATTGCTTACAAGAGCTAAATAATTAATATTCAATACATACATTCATATCATATTCATAAAATGTGTACACTTGTAAGAAGAAATAATAATATTAATAACTTTATTAACTTGTACAAAATCCTAAGATTTGGGACGTCAAGTAAAAATAGAAAAATAAAAATGCTAAAATAATAGATAAAAAAGTATATGAATAACAGCTTGGCTGTTTTGAAAACGTAAGGTTCTACAGTTAAAGGAATAAGTTCTAAGATTATTACTTGAATGGAATGGAATAGTGGAAGTGGTAAAATTAATAGAGAGGGATCTATCGATCCTGTTATTAATTAATGCCATTGAATATCGATCCTGTTAGTAATTAATGTCATTGAATACCTATCGATCCTGTTAGTAATTAATGGCATTGAATACCTATCGATCCTGTTAGTAATTAATGTCATTGAATACCTATCGATCCTGTTAGTAATTAATGTCATTGAATACCTATCGATCCTGTTAGTAATTAATGTCATTGAATATCGATCCTGTTAGTAATTAGTCATTGAATATCGATACTGTTAATTATTCCCATACAACATGGGAACGTTCCACAGAGGTCCCAATTACGTCGCGAGTGGACGTATATTTAATGATATCAATTTTACCTAAGACTGTATGTAGCATATGGAACGTCCCATTTAGGTCCCAAATCCTTTGTCAAGTTACGTCCCAGGGACGTATTTACGTCATATGAAGTCCCTTTGTTGAATGGGATTAATGTCATTGAATATCGATCCTGTTAGTAATTAATGTCATTGAATATCGATCCTGTTAGTAATTAATGTCATTGAATATCGATCCTGTTAGTAATTAATGTCATTGAATATCGATCCTGTTAGTAATTAGTCATTGAATATCGATCTTGTTAGTAATTAGTCATTGAATACCGATCTTGTTAGTAATTAATGTCATTGAATATCGATCCTGTTAGTAATTAATGTCATTGATTATCGATCCTGTTAGTAATTATTATCATGTCATTGTATATCGATCTTGTTATTAAATAATGTCATTGAATATCGATCATGTTATTAATTAGTGTCATTGAATATCGATCATGTTATTAATTAATGTCATTGAATATTGAGCCTCTTATTAAATAATGTCATCGAATATCGATCCTGTTACTAATTAGTGTCATTGAATATCGATTCTGTTAATAATTAATGGTGTCTGATGGATAGTTCGCAATATATATTTCTGTTTTGATTGATTTCAGACTCTGGCCGCTGAAATAGAATCGTTAAAGGCTTCTATCAAAGCCAGTAAGGCTCATGTGCAACAAAAGAAAGAACTGATTGAATCATACGATAAAGAGCGAGCCGAGATTGATAGAATCCGCTTAGAATATTTGCATCAAAGTGACAGTTTTTCTGTGTATAGATCGACCATCATCAGTCGAAGAGAAACTTGCTTAAAAACTATCAGCGCTATGACAAACGATTATGCCGAATTTCAACGAAAGCTTTTTCATTCGAAAGTTGTTAAAGACAAAAGACGCAATTTATTTAATATTTTCAAATCATCCGTAACTAATATCAAATCATTAGTTAAAAGTCATGAGCAGCAGTGCGCTCTTTTTGAAAAGTCAATTCATGAAATTTTTAATGAAATTGAAAAATATGACACTAGAATAAAAAACTGTGAAGTGAAAATCGTCGACAATATGGATTTGAATAAATCGAATGAATCCACTATTCAATCAATCAATGAGAATATTTTGGAGGAAAGAAATCGACTACACGAACAGCAAAAGCTTTATGAAGTGATGCGCCAGGATTATGTATTTTATAATAAGAAATTGTTTGATATTCGCGTTCAGTTTCGAGATCTGACTTCGCAACAGAAGGTAGGTAAAGTTTAATATTTTTCTCTCGCAACATGATAAATTCAATAAAAATAATAGTAAGCCGGATGCGTATAAAAGAAGAATGGATTTGAAAATATCAAATATATTTCCGTCTTATCCGACCATTTTCAAGATAGTACCTACTTAAAACAATATTGGTTTTCACGTTCTATTTCACAAAAAGTTCATCCATTTTCATCAGCAATTTCAGCTGACTGAGCAATCTGAAAAAAAGTACATATTATATTCAATTTCGTTTAAGTAAATTCATGTAATTCATCCAAGTGTATGATCGAAATCTTTATTTAATTTTAGTTTTATATATAACCTTTTAAAACATGACGAAATTGAATTTACCAAATTTCAGGCGACAATACTCGCGCTTTTCATATATATTTCAATACTCTTCCCTATTTCTCTTTCTCATTTATCCTCTCATCCTCTCCTCTCCTCTCCTCTCCTCTCCTCTCCTCTCCTCTCCTCTCTCCTCTCCTCTCCTCTCCTCTCCTCTCTCCTCTCTCCTCTCCTCTCCTCTCCTCTCCTCCCCTCTCCTCTCCTTTCCTCTCCTTTCCTCCTCGAAGTTCTCCTATTCATTTATCCTCTCCTCCTATTTCTCCTCACCTCATTTCTCCTTCTCCTCCTATTTCTCTTCTCCCCTACTTTCTCTCTTTCTCCTTCTCTTTCTCTTTCTAATTTATCATCTCTCCTATGTATCTTCCAGAGACTACTTGAATATTGAATATTGATATTAGAGTAGTCCTTGGTATCTTCTTCTCCTTCTTCTTCTCTTTCTCTTTCTCTTCTCCTCTTATTTCTCGTACTCGTTCTCGTTTTCCTTCTCATATTATTCCGTGCATCGATCCATACGTGCAATAAATCGTATATTTTTAAATTTCATACTTTTATCACGGTTATCGTTTCCAGTAAAGCTTGAGACACAACCATTTTATCAATAATTATAAACTCCTGGAAATTGCTATCTGTCTCGCATGTCATTTGTGATTGCATCGCATAGCTAAACAAGCGCATAATCGCATTAATTAAACAAGAAAGAAGTTATTTGGTACATATTGACAAATATAATAATCATATTCATCGAATTTTAGACCTTGAATTTTCAAACTGCCCAACTTGCCCAAGAAACCAAGAATCGTCATCATATTTTTCAAGATATTATCAGAAAGCGCAGCACTGTTGATCAGGAATCTAAGAAGCTTTTTGGCTTATTGAGTACCTTGGAAGCTATCATTGAAATAAACCAAAAGTTTATCGAAGCGCAATATGTTGAAGAACAGCAGGTACTAAAGACCGTCTGGGTCGCAGATGAAGAGCGATCTCGAAAGAAGCTTCAAGTCGATGAGCTGATTAGTGAAAAGGATTTCCTATTACTCAATTATAATCGACAAAATTATAAAATGTTTCAGAGCCTGCAATCACTAAACAATCAATCGAATTTAATACTTCGTTGTGAGAAAGAATTTTCCGATCTAATCGATAGGACTGAACAATATCGCACCGAATTAACGAAAATCATTGCCCAGAAGCGCTCATTACACATTTTTTTATTGAATGAAGAAGAGTTGAAGGATCAGATCTTGTTATTGAACAATAATCTATTGCGATACAAGACTAACATTAATACTGTCAAGGAAGATTTGGCCATACCCATTAATGTGCACAGATGGACTGTCATGCAGGTAAACCATGCATTCACTCATTCATCCATTCTCTCACTCATCCATTCTCTCACTCATCCATTCTCTCACTCATTCTCTCACTCTTCCATTCATTCATTCACTCATTCATCCATTCTCTCACTCATTCTCTCACTCACTCATTCACTCACTCATCCATTCTCTCATCCATTCTCTCACTCATTCACTCACTCATCCATTCTCTCACTCATTCTCTCACTCACTCATTCACTCACTCACCCATTCATTCATTCACTCATTCACTCACTCATCCATTCTTCATCCATTCATTCTCTCACCCGTTCTCTCACTCATTCTCTCACTCATTCACTCACTCATCCATTCATTCATTCATTCAATCACTCGTCCATTCTCTCACTCATCCATTCTCTCACTCATTCTCTCTCACTCACTCATTCAATCACTCATTCTCTCTCACACTCACTCACTCATTCACTCATTCATTCTCCCTCTCACTCACTCACTCACATAACCCCCCACGTTAAGCCAAAAAGTTGATTCGGTTGTTTAAAACTCTTATAAAAATGTAAAGCATTTTTGTAACATAAAAAATGAGAATATAAATTCAAAAACATGAGATACTTTTAGTAAACTGTTTATTAGTAGTAATAAGTTTAGACACATTTGGAAAAATATTTTAAAAGATGGAAACTATCAAAAATGATCAAAACAAAATTGGGGTTCTTGACGTTCATCTCTCAATTGTAACTTCTTATGATAAAACAAACTACAGAAAACTAAATATATTCGTTGTTTTGATTTAATTTACAGATATCTTACAATTCCGAATGGAGAAATGCAACTTACCTTCCTGAATCTGTGGTACGTGGTACTTTTAAGTGGATTGTTTTGTTCAGTTTTTTGAATTATTAAAACAACACTTCTTCTTTGAAATTAAACCTCTAAATTTGAAAATCATAAAATTATCCTGCATATAAAATAAACTATTGCTATACCGCATGTAAAGTTTCAGTGTAGAGTTCTAATAAAATTCTCTAGGATCGCACAACATGCAAAAAGAATTATTCAAATAGGGTTGTTTGAAAATAACACAGTAACGTAAAGAAATTATATTTATATCAAACTAGATTTCGATGAAAAACTTCATCAGTGTAAAAAAGGATGAACTAACAAAGAAAATGACAA
>JAYJLU010676586.1:0-11847 GCA_036873645.1 Minona dolichovesicula | reverse complement strand
GCACGCCCGTGCAATAATGTAAATTATCATAGAAATAAGAAAGCCATAAACATTACATTATCGCACGGTAAAAAATAAAATATATTATAACAAGAATAAATATACAAAAGATTTGTTGAGGTCAATATAATAAAACAATTTATTTTCGTCAACTATAGTTTCAACTCATCTTAATATAATTCATGATATTCGACATACCATTTCTAATCTCTGTCTATATGTGCCAGGCATAGAGATCTTATAGATCTTAAAACTATATATCTATGGTGCCAGGAAACTAAACCCAACAAAGAAATCACTACATCCTTTAAGTCTAGCCCAAAAATTATGGATATTCTTATTAAGAAAAAACCATATATCAGGAAATGTAACAGACCCCGCTGCACAAGACGTGTCCATAAATTATACAAGGAAATCGTATCAATTTAACCCCAATTTACCTGATCGGCCTACTATTTACCCCAATATTTCTAGGAATTGAGTGACTAAAAGTTTAGTCTACTCTCTAATTTGCACTAACTTTAATCTCATTTATGTAGGGCAAACTAGTTTAAACCTCTGCAATCGTTTAACCCTCCATAGACAACATTCCTTACATCCTCAATATGCTTATCTTAGAATGCAACAAGCATTTTTAAAATTGTAATTCAGGTAATTTTCATGTTATTCCTTTATTTTGTTTAGTTACAATTCTACCACTAGTATTAGTCAATTTTGCAGAATCTTATTTCATCAAACTATTAAAACCAGAACTTAATGCTTGACAATCATTAATACTTTAATGCCATTTCTTTAAATCTAATTTCCAATATTTAATTTGGCGATATAAATCTATTACTGTAAAACATGTAAATATTTACCCTGATTTTCATGACTTTAATTGCGCTTTGTTACATAATTATATTTTCGTCCTGACGATATTGAAACTGTTGACGAAAATAAATTAATTTCTTTATCGTCAGGTAAAATTGTGAAAATGTCAACACAATTTAAAATTAACGCACATACGCACATGAATCCAGGCTGAGATTATCAATAATGACTTTAAATACATACCTATAACTGAAATTGAAAATGCTTCTCCATCCAGAACATTGTTAAACCAATTCAGTGGCCCTTTGCAACTCAATTTAGAAGAATT
This sequence comes from Minona dolichovesicula, assembly GCA_036873645.1. NCBI lineage: Eukaryota > Metazoa > Platyhelminthes > Proseriata > Monocelididae > Minona > Minona dolichovesicula. The sequence goes on along the minus strand of JAYJLU010676586.1, from coordinate 10,706 downwards.
CTCCTAGGTATATACGATAACAGCGCTCGTAAGATATCGAACTTGTATATTATCATATGTCATCTAATGACAACTCGAAAATTGAAGGAAGATAATATCGACCACTATTAATAGAAAGAGTTCCATTTACAAGTGAGAATGCTTGACTCCAATTGAACGTGAAAGAGACAATGATTATACTGTAGTTGGCATTTGTGAGAAAGAACAAGACACATAGACATACTACCACGGTAGTTTGTCATATGCGACTTCCTTGTATCCAAACTAAAAGGTCGCAGTCTGAATCAATCAACCCTGGTATTTCCAATTGTAACAATGGCTGAGAAACCTATACTACCAACCAGGATATAACCAATAATAATAAAACTTGTTAGGATGTTCGTTAGGAAGAAAGGAAAACTAACAAATATAGTCTGGAAACAATCAAAGAAGTAAATCACAACAGCCTTCTGAATAGTAGTAACCGACAAAGATCGAATACCGTAACAAGGAAAATAGGATTCGCTTAAGTTACTGTTGGAGTGAATTTGTCAGCCGTGGAGTAAAATAAAACTAATATGGATATGTATTTCAATATTTTGAGAGACTTAATTATTGCACGCATAATTTCATTCATTCATCCAAATTACATTATTTTAGATAAAATTTACTTTTCGTTCTTAATTACGTTAATCAAATTAATTACACTACCTATATAATTTACTATATTCCGTATAGATATTCTGGCTAAATATAATAATTATTATTATAACGAAATAAATTGAAAATTCCATTTATTCTATAAATCTTAGTGCATACTACTAACAATAGTATTTTAGTGTTTTACATAATAATAACAGCATAAATAAATATAGTGTTGCAAATTGCATAAAATCCTGTTATTCCTATTAAAAATATACCTAGAGATACTTTGACAATCAAATAATAGATTAAAAGTAGAATTGTCAGAATCTGACTTTTTCATTTAGTCTGAGATCTTTCTTTGTATGCTACTTGTTAAGTTAAGTAGTGTATAACGAAAACTGACGAAATATTTATTATTGCATTAAAATGAAAAGTTTGCTTTTGTCAAATATATTTCATGATGCATTATAAGTTCAATACGTACCGTATTTTTTTACGTGTATTGAATGAACCAAAAGCTGATTCCTTGAAGCACTTATGCAAACTTTGGTGCATTCAAGAATCTTTGGTCAGTTTGTTTTCACTTTGACTTTGACAATATACAGTAGGATGCTTAGAGGAGAAACACTTAATAAAAACAGACAGAAAAAAGTACTTAAATAATAAAGTTGGTCATAATAGGAGGAATAATAATATGGAAAGTGAACTGTCTTCTCATAATGCTGGCGTATTCGATCATATATTTAATATTTCTGTGATTAACGTCGTGGGTGATCTTGATTATGTTCCGGTGTTTCGAACAGTTTGACCGCTTGTTTAAATCTTCGTTTTTCCGCACGTTCATAAAGAACACAACTGCAATTAGGTCCATGAATCAGTTTGTGGCATCTTCTTATAATGACTTAATGTAATATAAAATCCTGTGAATCCTATTTATCACAGAGATACATTACAATCAAATAACAGATTAAGAATTTTCAGAAACATAAATTACTATTAATCCCTCACCTGCATCAGAGAAAGAAATATTGAAATGTGTGTGGTCACTCAGAGAAGCATCTCATAGTATCGATAGAATGGAAACTACCTATCAAAATGCAAATTTTTACGAGCCAGTACGAGAAGTAGGGTTGATTAAGTTTTTAAAATCTCTATCAGAATGATAGATTATATTAAGTCCATATGCGTTACATTGAATCATTGCTTTATTCGTTTATTTAGAGCATTCCCATTTAATTTCCTATCATAACAAGGAAATATCCCCATAAAATTGTCATATATAGGTACACAGTGTAATTATATTCATCATTAATGTCACAACCCAAGATAATACGATACACTGAAAATAATTTGCTTAATTCAGCAGCATAGAATACTGTAATATGGTTAATACATATTACGTAGGTGTAAATAAATAAACAAGGGCTTTATTTTCAGTATATGTGCATATAAAAAGGGAACCATACATACGTTTTAGAATGTGTTTTCTACATAGGATTGTATTGATTCGTATACCTAAGGTAAATTGTTTTAAATTTATCTCTACTTGAGTAGCTGTTACATAAATTTAATTTCGAATGCAAAGTATTACTAGAAGGATTTATTAATGATTTTATTAACAAGTCTAAATAAAGGCAATTTTATACTTAAGATTAACAATATCAACAAGAGCAGTTTTATCAATACCTAAGAATAGAAGCTCAGATTTTTCTTTTGTATAATCTCCTCTCTCTAAGTATTCATTCCCCTGGATAATGAAGATAAAAGTGACCTTATTCAACCAACAGCTAAAGTTTGACGTAAGCTGCCATAGTAACAACTAATTCAACGCATAGAAAAATCATAAGCTGATTTAAAAAGGTACTCGTGTTTGTTCGTTGGTTCACTTGATTTTCACACAGAAAAGCCTATTGTGGCTATTCTAAAATGTACCTATTTGCAGTTATTTGTGACCACGTAAACAAGCCTCATTTCTGTCGAAAACTTTGTACACACAATTTCACATAACACCATCTAAGTACATAATCGTTAATGATGGAAAACATGACAGATAAGTTCATTCCCGAAACTACACAACCGGTTTTTCTGTAATTGACCTATGCATCTCCCCCTCTTTTGGGCTGCAAATTTAGTGTGAGATCGCTGCGTTGCTGAGTGACAATAAATAGGCTTAATATCCAGAACCTAAGGGCCAGTTTTCATCAATATATACTGTTCAACTGACATTGAAGATAACTATACTAATTGTAATTTATTTTTCTATAAATAAATACATATTGCATTCAAACTAGCGACCCCCTAATTGAGGGTCAAGCATCCTTTTGAAAAACCGTCTTATACGGCATGCAGCTGAACCAAACAGAGTATTATTTAAAACAGCATCAATTAGCAGTAGGGCTTAACACCACTAGAGTGACTTAAAGCCAATAGATTTAGAATTAACTCAGCGTAGAACAAAATAAATTGATCATCAAAATGAGGGTCGAGAGGTCGAATCCGCAGCCATAAAACATTCCATTACAAAACAAAGTATGTATTGTACATATAATTATAAATTTTGTCCGGTTTCTTAAAAAACGTAATGAACTTGGTTAAAACAAAGTAGTATTCAGTTTAACGTATGTATTGGTTTAATTAATAGATATTTGAAATATATTTACAAAGGCAAAAATAATCACCAATAGAGAAATTGGTACAAATTAAAGTGTAATATTTACAAGAATTGGTAAACATAAAGCGGCTACTAAAACATATAAATATGTAATGAATAAATAGCTTATCTGAACAAATAATTTGAATTGTGAATGATGAAGAAAGCATGAGAAAATTATAATTTTAGAGATATGTCTGCAGTGCTGTCTGTGTCAGAATGAGAACAGAGTCGTGATGTCAAATATGTAAGAGAGTTTGTTGTGTGGTTACAAACACGAGGACCACTGTTGGAGATACAGGAGTAGCATCACAGAGGAAGTGGGCACATCGACATTCAAATATATCACTGATAAGAACTGTATACCAACATTACTTTACATTGAATTTATAGATAAAAAAACCCACCACCAACTAATAAAGAAATAGTAACAGGCAATATAATATGTTGCAGTCAAGTCAATACCCCATCTCTACAAAAATTAATAGTCAATATCATTCAGAGCTCGTGTTATCAAGCTCGAGTTCCTGTTGTAAACGGTGTCATCACAACATGTTATGTGTGACAATCAATTTTGGCGGACGTACGTGTATTGATCCATATAATATCGAGTAATATACATACAAATTACTCCTCTATAAAGAAAGAAATGATGATCTGTGCATTGCAATCAGCTGATACACCAAAATATCTCTTAACTCTATATTTAACACTAATTCAAATTACGATGGATATTGGATGAATGAACATAGATATAATATACATATGTAGATTATGTGATTTGACAATTAAGAAACATTAAAATCTCAATTTAGTAAAATTCAAAATGCCACACGAGTATTTTTTTTTTAATATAAAAGGTATTCTGAATTATTTAATAATTGTTCCCATTTGTGCACCCTGATATTCCATCTACTAATTTAATTTACAGCAAAAAGTACCCCCATTAGAATGTATACATAATAACAAAGTTGATCAATTAATTCTATCGATAGAAACAAAAAACACCCCGACGGGGATAAGAAAGACTGTACGAATTATTTTTTTATGAATCGATATTGACACAATAACAAACAACTTATCAAATTCAAATACATACTATGTATATACATATTATTACTTTTAAATGCAGAAATCTATTTCAATAACACGATGACTGAAATAATACAGGCAGGCAGACTACTATATGTTTAACAGTGAAAACAAATAAACAAGCAATTCTCCTTACCGTAATATTTAAATTATTGACAATTTATAATGAATTAACATTGAGAGCAGAGAAAGAGAAAACGAAACAAATTAACACCACGCTTGCTTGCTTGTCTGTTGTTATTTTGAACTTTAAAAAAGAAGAATGAATGAAAGTGAATGTGTAAAATACAATACAACATACAATAATAGCTAGAGGAGTTTATAAAATTGGATTCAATATGAAACATTCATATTTTTAATAAAATAATATGTCATACACATTCTCATATAAAATAAGGGTATCAATAAGCTATCAAATATAGTTTAATTATCATTTCCAGGAATAATAAGAACGATGTGAAAATACACACACAAGAAATAGCGTTACATAATAATGTTTGTTCATTCTCATAGTCAGTAAATATTACAATTACTAGCTCAAAACAATAGCTTGCTGGAGATGCTGCAGTCAATAATGAATGATTTATGGAAATTTATCGCATGATGATATTTTTAATTTAAACAGTTATGGAATTTAAAAGAAGAAGAAGAAGAAGAAGCAGAAAAAAGAAAACGCACACTGTTTTACCAAAAAAACAAACAATAGATTCAGTAATGATGGCTAGCTGTCAGATCTGACCGCTATGCCTGAATTGTCTATGGACGATTTGATCGGGAGGTTGGGAGAGGATGGATTCTTGATTATGCCATTGACCAAAGGCATCTCCTGATTTTCAGCAGATTGGGTGTCTGAAGCAGTTGGAGTGGAAGGTTTGCTATTTGTGTCCGAATCTTTATCATCTTTCCTATAATTAAACACATATATACATATATCATGATAAATATTATTTTCATGTACTAGATTGGTAACATATCCCTAAATTATCGCGTAGATAGTACTACAGGGTTCCTACCAGCTTTCCAAAAAATATCCAGGAGTGACCTGATTAAATATTTTGTATATGTACAAATGCATATTGCTAGTCAACAAATAGTTACATACATATATGCTTTACAACTTTCCTCCAACTCCCCTCTAAGGGCTAAGAACAAGAGGTATAATGTGGTTTAATGTCTTTTAAATTTAGTAAAATACTAAATATATCTAGATCTCTATTCTAAAATCTCTACCTAATGACAGCTGAGCATGCCAGAGGGGCCTATGTCTCTGCAACTAAATAGTATCTAGATTTCTATTCAGAATCTATGGAGGATCCTGAGGTTGTATGCCAATAAATAAATTTTTGTATCAATAGGCCTATACAGGGTGTCTCAAAAGTCACGCATCATAGGAAAAATATGATTTTAGCAAATGATAATCCATTTTATTGTGTCAATCGATATTCTATCCTGCAATCACAAGGTATATGCACGTTGCGTGATTACCGCTCTGTGATTGGATGTCACAATTTAACTAATCGTTAATAGCAAGAAGCAATCTGTCAGAAATTTTTTCTTATCATGGCTGATGGATGTAGGACTCTCTCGCAAGATGAAAAAACGTCGATTACTTTAATGTGTGGTCAATTGTCTACGCGTGCAGATAAATGCGGCTGTGCTCAATTTTAAGCAGTTTTTGTAACTGTTCCTTGACAAGTTTAGCTTTTTTGTGTTCAAACTCCTTATATGATCCGTCAATTGAAGGAGATTGATCGAGTGCATCTCGTTTTTTAGACTCTTTCCAGCTTCACATTTCTCTTGATTGGCAAACTAAGCAAATCTGTAGCGGATTGATGCTGATTTCACAGATTTGAGTTAACTTTTCAGTAATGGGGACATTTGGAACTCCACCGTCGTGGTATTTAATGCCATTGAATACCACTCGCTGGTCCACTACAGATTCTTCCTTTAAATTTTCCATTATTTTTTTTATAAGCACAAAAAATATCAACGAGTTATCCGGATTAGTAGGAACTCTGTACTAGCGAGCAATTTGGGGTTAGATAATTTCGTTACAATTACTTTACTAAAAACATCCAAAAATAGATATCAGACAAGATTTAATTTGGGCCGGTTTGAATTAATATTTTTCCTATAAATTATATGATCTTCATTATATTATGCAAAAATGATCATTCATTCAACTGTGTCTGTAGTATATTTTGAGTAACCAAGATTACTAGATATTTAGCATGATTATAAGCAGTGTAAATATTTACTAATTTATCATAACGAATGTCGATCATTTGAATAGCTATTATTGAGATAACAATTTGGTGATCAACCCATAAATCTGTTTCCTTTGAACATCATAGAAGAACCATTATGTACAATCGAGAGTTTCAACTTCGTAGTTGTTAATAAGACTTACTGATAAATTAAATAAATAAGACTAGTAACTGTTGACATTGTATTTTCCGAGGTAGCTAACTTATAGAAACAAAACAACTCAATAAAACATATAAAAACAAACTTTTCCTCATCATCGGAATCAGGATAAGCAGCTCCAAGAATTCTTAATCGAGCCTGCGCATATTCAGCTTCCCTTTCTTCGTATGTTTTGGTGACAGGCTTCTTTTTCCTATTAGGAATACAAATTTATAGATGAATAAAAAACAATTTATATAGTAATATATAAGTATGACCAAATTATGTGAACTCACTTATTAGTATCACAGGTTTTCACATCATTGCTAACACTGCCTTTGGATTGAGTTGCCGGCGCGCAAGATTGGGCAGGTCTTTGCAAAATTTTTATCCGAGGATTGCTATTGGTCAAATTGCTCATTTCTAAAAACGATTAATAAATTTATATTATATGCATTAACTAACAAGAATATACACAACAGATTCTCTACTTAAATGTTATTCTCAATAGTCCCTGTAAAGTCATTCGAATACATTGTAAAGATTCAATCTGTTCTATAAAGTCAAGCTCTGAAGTTGAATGGACTAACTAGAACTAACTCAGTGGAGTGGACCTATCTAAAATCTATTCTAGTGCTGCATGCAGCATAATATGTGAAATTTAACAATCAATGGTTTTGCAAAAGCTTGCAAAAGTTCAAAAAATGCATTTGCTGAGTAGAAACACATCATAAATGACATGGCTAATAAAGTATATGTAAATATTTTAAATACAGTTGTCAGACAGAGTAAAAAATAACTGATACATCTTAACAGGTGAACATTGGGGAATTTAAATATAATGATTAAATTACAGTGACAATACCCTTTAAGTTATATATAACTCATACTATAGTAAAATCAATATAACAGAATTATCAAGTAGGGGAAAAATAAAATTTGCATACTCCTAATTTAAAAGATTAGGAAATTGCAGTAGGGTTTATGACTCAATAATATAAGGCGATAATAGTCTTCATATTTCTTTATACAAAAATGACTTTAAGAATGGACCTGGGCTTATTTAAATATTTAGGTAACCAGTTGACCAAAATGTGTTCCAATACATCTCTCTAGATTTAAATTTAATTATATATACTTACAATAATTTTAATAATTTTGACAAAACAGTACCAAGTAGCACTGACTGCTTGGTTTCAGAGTGTGCATAATCTTTATTCTTATTAGCAACAAATATTAATATTAATAAAAAGGCAGATACTGTGATCTCAGTCATTTCTGACTATTTACAAAGGCTTATTGGTTTTTAAGACTCTGATGTTAGGCAATGATAATAGAGGATAATATGTCGAATGAATTCAGAAAATCTAACCTAGTCAAATTTAGTAAGATTAAGAATTTGAGTTTATGTACATTGAATTCCATGTTTACCAAATATTAATTAATCATGTTATTTTTCAATAAATTTATAGGCAGCTCATGCTAGCTACTTAATTTAAATTAATACTTATGGACACTGATAAAACTATATCTCTCTTTGTTTTATTTTATTTATGATCCAATTACTATACTACAAAATTTCTAATTTTAGAAAAAATTCCATATTTAATGTGTGATTAAATCATAAAATCCTACCTATTATTATGCATCAACAATATCAAAAATAGCTTGGTACCAGCCAATGAATTCAATTTAAGCAAGTTTGTCTCTTTTCTTTTAATTTAAGTGTCAGTTTTTGGTTATATTTAATTTAATAGAATAAAATGAAATGAAATGGACTAATTAATGATATATACTACAAATGTTAAGTTTCAATTTTGACTGCAATTTTGAAAGTTAAACATTATTTACTGGGACAACCTGGAATAATTTGAGTATATTGTTAGAGCATACAGTATCAGGCATCCAAACAGCCAGCCCAAAAAATTCCGGAAAATCGTAATATACCTGTATGTCCCCTGGGTGAAATTTTTTGAGGTTTTATTACTTAGAATGCATATTTTCAATTTTTAAAACTATAATTCACAGGTCAATCTATCAATCAAATTATCTCGGAAACATTTTTGAAAAAATTATGCTGTACATATTTACAAATTCAACATAATATGTATTAGGGTGTATATACGCTTTATCACTCGGAAATTTCCGAAAAATGTAATGATAATATTCAATCATGAAACATCATTGTGTCCAATTAAGACAGACCAAAGTTTGACAGAAAGTTGATACAGTTTATATAAATAGATGATTGAAATATGACTAAAATGTTAAACACTGTTATTAACAAGTACAATTAGGAGATAATTCATCAATCACAGAAGATAATGTTTCAATCTCATATTCTTGTCTTCTTTATCAGACCTCTAACTTTCTACTACAGGTATGCCTATGTATATAGAATTCAGGTCAACTCATATCTAAGTCAACATTGCATCTAATATGTCTTCACTTCACTGGTGGTCTGAGATCCTAAGGAATAAGGTTGCCTTGTGATGGTTCAAGCACCGATATAGGAAATTCTCTATATTCTAAGTGAATATGCACTATAATTCAATATCAAATATATGGTATTTGTTTATTAATATATTGTATCAACTCTTTGAAAATCAGTATTCCTACCATCTAAGCTGAGGGAGGGATAGGTAAGCTTACCTATTCAATTAATTAATTCAGGAATATGTTTGTTGAACTTCTAATAATATTTCTTTTTAAAACACTGTTTTTAGTTTTTAATGCTCTGTTAGTTTTATTTTTTATTTGAGTTTGCTTGGTGTGTAAGTTTATTTTAGTTTTTAAGTGTCCCAGTTCACCTATGTGCAAGGTGACTTAGATACGAGTTGACCTGTTCCCTGTATATAGGATCATCTAGGCAGATCGCTAGCCACTGCCTTTATTTATTGTCTGTAAATTATTTTGTACTATTTTAGTTGGTTATTTATAGATATTATAAAATATGAAAAGAATATGTATGAACAAATTTAGGTCAACTTGTACCCAAGTCAACATTGTAAAGTCAACTTCACTGGTGGTCTATAGGTTAGGTCCTGAGGAATAAAGTTGCCTTGTGATGGTTCAAGCACCTATGCAGCAAATTCCCTATATATATTTTATTTCTATTAGAACTGTCATTTTAAATCAATCTTTCTTTGTTTTGTTGCTAAGAAAGGCAGAGAAAGAGAGAAGGGAGAGCTGGAGGAAGGATAGACATGTTCCATATATGAACCATATTTATGGTGCTCATGCAGTTATGTGAGTTATGGGTTAGATATGAAAAATTGAAAATGCCTAAATTTATAACCTTCCAACTAATATTTTTTATCATAATTCTATAAGAAACTAATAATAACCTTCTAACACATAACCTAAATTTTTTTGTCCTGGCAAATAGCATCTGAAATAGTTTGTGGTTAGGGACTTATGGTCCGAGTTGGATACATATAGACAATAGACAAATATTACGATATATTGAGATCTAACTTTAACACTAACCTAACTCAAATTATAGAAAATATACTATACATGCCTACTAAAAAGTGCATTTTTAGTGATTTTTTCATAAGGAAAATGATTAAAGAAACATTTATCTATTTATACTACAGTAGTCATGAAAAATTAATAATATACTAAATAATGATAGTGTATTAGTCTATTAGTATTTCTTACAAAACAATTAGATAAGCATTAAACCAAATCAATAATACAGCTGTCAGCAATAATTCATTTTTGAACAATTTTAGATATTGAAATAGCCGCACAATAAATATTTAAGATTTATCAAAACAAAAACTCAAATCTATGGCAGCAAACAAATGTAACTAAAGTTATTTGTCAACAAAACAAAACTAGAAATAATTATTATCTCTATACAGCGCTATTCAACATTTCATTCCCGAGAGTACTTAGCCGGGATTCGAACTCTCGACCCCTGGATTGG